>CAMOHE010050015.1:820-34795 GCA_946598075.1 Artocarpus hirsutus | reverse complement strand
TGCACGATGGGGTCAGGCGATCGGACGGCAGAGGGCGGGCGAGCTCAAGGTACTCTTGGATTGTTGATGGTTTGTGATCGAGAGAGGATGTGAGGGACTTGGTGAAACGGCTTGGGAAGTCAAGGGACAAGATAGTGTTGAAAAAGAAGAAGAGAAGGAAAGTGAAGAAAAGCGTGTTCATTTTTTTTTTTTTTTTTTGGGTGGCGGGAAAATTGGAAGGGTTGAAACTAACGGAGATATCAATGATAATAGGCTTTGGAAACTTGGAAGCTGAAAAGGGAAAACAGAAGAATAAAAAGAAGTCCACGTTAAGAAGGAAAGAGTGAGTTTTTGGGTGTGATTTTGTTTGGGAGCAGGAAATTTCAAGTACATGACATTTTGTCCCAAAAAATTTCAAAGTACCCAATTTGAGTCTTTTTGTTGGTTTGATTCCAACACTGTTTCATTGCCTCCAAGTGGTGTTTTCCACTGGAGGAAAAAAAATGTTCACTAGGCTTGTGACCGTCAGCTATCCTACATTTTTTTGGGTAGTGTCCTTGCTATGGGATGAATTTAATAAGAAAAATATTCATTTTCTATGAGGTTAAAATCTTGCTACTCACAAAACTTTTAGTCCTAATCTAACATGTAGTATACCTTTTAGAATGAGATTCATTGTTTTGTTAGTAGCATGATTGTAACCCTGTGCGATTAAGTAACATTACTCATTCTTTAAAGATAATACATACGTATATGATAAAATATATACAAGTAAATGCACAATCTACAAATTACAAACAGCTATACTTGATGATTTTGTTTTAGGACTCTTTTGAGTTTGCCTTCTCCCTGTGCATGTTATGCAATATTTGCATGGTGCTTCAGTTAACTACTACATGTGTAGTAATGTATTTTGAGGCACAAGCACAACCCTATATGTAAAGGATTCATCAGTTTGTTTGGTGTTTCTTTCTTTCTTTCTTTCTTTCTTTTTTTTTTTTTTTTTTTTTTTGAAGATTCATCAGGTTTTCATGTATTGGAATGGTGGAGGAATCATCTTTCTTCCTTGGCAACCTGCAAAAAGTGTTGGATTGATGTTAAGACAGGCAAAAACACTCTGTTAACTTCAGACCAGTCCAGTATCTAAGCCAAAGTTGGAACTTAGAAGTGAATACAGATATACTTGTCTTTTAGATATAGAAAAGGAAATTTATTTAGTGCCATATGCTAACCAACAGCATAATGAGTAGTATATTCTCCGTTATAGTAATAGAATTATTATTGATGCTTCATTAAGTCATACCGTTCTTTATCAATTTATGTATCTAGTGTGTTTGGCAACATTGATTTAAACAATTTTGGTTCAAAATACTGTAGTATGTAAAGCTTTACACTGTAACAATTCGAATCATTGGTTTAAACCAATGTTGCCAATCTTTACGAAATCAAAGTCAGTGAAATCCCTTTATGCTAGTAATTGCAATTCTAGATGATCATAAGGCTGAATGGCACATACCTTCGAAGCTTCTAAGTTCAAGTTCGCGCCGTTCTTGGACCATTGCACAGCAGCAACACATCAGGTGAGTTAAAAAGTCATCACAGGAACCTCCCTGGAAGATAGAAATTGGATTAAGAAGGTTGTTAAGAACCAAAAAACTTGTCCTTTAAGACTTTGGTACTGTAATAGTGAGCTAGAGTACTACCTCTATGTTAAAAAGTTTCCGCAACTTCCTTCTAATACAGCAAGAGTAACAACAGCAGCCACCAACTAGAGAATAAGCCAGCAGGTTGTTTATTGCTCGTTCACGAGCTGTATTTCAAGTAATTGAAAATGGGACAGTGATTAGAATTCTTTGCTGAAGAGTTATACATTCACACTTTTATATCTTAAACTAAATAGGCTTACATATTTTTCCTCTTGACACTACATTAGCTATCCATGAAAATGTTCCACAAGGATAGATAAAGGTCTTAAAGCCTGCAAATCCGTACATGATCAGTAATTGAATATAACATTAAAAAGAAAAAAAAATCTGATCAAATTGGGTTCAAGATACTCACTGAGACAAGGCTCCTTGCAACAGCCAAATAGATCAGCCTGCCACTCCGACCATACTTCATTGCTCGTCTTTAATTCAAAATCTCCATTGGTAATATGCCTACAAGAAAACCACTTTGTTAACGTGATTACCAAATCACTAAATTCGGCTTCACCGGTCTATCAAGCTCTTACCCTGCTACCACATAGGTGGGTTCATTGCCAAGAACTTTCTCAATTTTTTTGCTTGGAAGCACATTAACAACATTTTCAGTCACACCAATAAGGTGTTCGATCACTCGGCATTGGTCGGGGTCGTTATTTGTTCTCGACCGCTGCAGTTCTATGTTTAGCTTCTCCTTCTCCTCTTGAAGTGCCTCATGGAAACCAAAGTCAGGATATCTACGAGACAGAGACTTCTCCAATATGTCTGCGTCTTTCTTTGTTCTGTCAGGTTTCAGAATCACTTTCTGAGCCTCAACATCCTCCTCATCAAGTGTGTAGTCTCTTTGGTCCTCTTCTACAGCCTTCAAAGCTTCCTTCAGATTCTGTGGTTTACCGTTTCAGCACTAAAATTAGTTAACTAGTGATTAATCCAAAAACACATATATTTATAAACATAAAAGTAAGTTAACCATTGCTATTTAAATAAGCTATGTCATCTATCCAACCCACGAAAGCCGAGTAATTAAATAGAATCAATCTTTAGAGAAAGGATCCCATTTTCTTTAACAATTTCACATGAAAGATATTTCTTCAACGTACTTTTACGTACTAAATTTCTAATTGCTTCATGACCATTAAGGAATAAGTGTGATGTCCCTGAAACTTGTTCTTTGCCACTTTAGTAGAGCCTTTAACAAAGATATTAATTAAAATATAATTTAATAAAAGCCTTTGTCTATAGCCTTTTTCTCTAAAAGCTCGAATAAGAAAGAAAATGTAAGCAATTGAGTCAATGGCAAGCTCCACAAAGAACGATGGTACAGTCGCTTTACATGGGTTTCCTAAACCGTTTGAACAAAAAAAAATTAAAAAAAATTGTAACACGTGAAACCTTTATATTACAATAGTTTTTTAATTTAACATACGTTGTTATTGGTTCAAACTAAGTGATTAGAACTGGATTCTCAATCAAAGAGCCAAGTGCGGAACACACTCTTTAGAGGGGGAAAAAATGTCATGAAATACTTGTCTAATTACTCAGTCACACCGACAACAATCCTACGGGTGTAAAGTGAGCGAAAATTGCTTCTTCCGACAAGGACGGTCCAGATTCAAACGTACTCAAGACCTTGTTTGTCTCTACCTATATCTTTTCGAAGTTCGAACAAACAAAATTATAGGACCCGGTTTGACAAAAGAAAACATAGCAAGAATCTTCAACAGTACCGCCTTATCTTTTCTCCGGTTTGGTCATTTTCAGAAAAGCAAATAAACCATAAAACATATAGAAGAGATTAGAAAAAGATGACTGCTTTCGGAAAATTTTTACTCGAACGTATTTGCTTTAGTTTAAGAAATCTTCTACACTAAGCAAAATATTAAAGCATTCGGTGACACTGACTTTATAAAAAAAAAATTGAAAAATTAAAAAAAAAAAACAAATTTTTTATTATAAACGTCTAATATGTAGTCTCTGTAATTGTTAGTTTAATTAATCCAACTAATTAAAGATTATAGCGGTAAAATAATCATTAACATGAACTAATTAAACTTGCATTAAACCACTAATTTCGGAATTATTATAATTACCTGCATGCGGAACTCATGGACGAGAGAAATCAAGGGCACGAGGCTAAGATAACGATCGATCTCATCCTGGACGTGGCGGAACTGATAGACTATGCTCCACCCCATGGCAAGCAAGTATAGGCAGCTCTTGTCTCTGCAGCTCTCCACCAACTCCAGTGCTTTCTTCAGAGCCTCCTCCAGCCCATCCAACGGCTCCTTCACGGCCGGCAGAGTAATCAGGTCCGTCGCTTTTAGCTTCTCGACCAGGTTTCCGATCACTCTCGCGTGCTCCGCCAGCTGCTCGCAGTTCCTCCGGTGGGTCGCGGCCGTGCGCGCCGACGCCGCGATCATGCTCGTCAGCGTCACGGCGTCCATCGTCCCGGTCCCTGCTGAGTAATATGCCGGCGCAAAGCCTCGCATATATATAAAATTGTTGTTGAATGTGTTGTTTTAGTGAATATGTAGTTGAGAGATGAGAAGAAAGGAGGTGAATTTTGGAAGAAGCGTGTGTGTATATATATATATATAAATATATATATATATATATGAATTGGGAAGACTTTTTTTATATTCATGTCTTTTCTTTCCCAATACTGCTTTTCTTTTCTTTTCTTTTCTTTTTTCTTTTTGGGTTTCGTGTGCAATGTTTTTCATTGTTTTTGCTTCCAAAGAAAAATCGACCGACAACTGTTATGTCTCTCTCCTATTTGTTGGGGTGTAATGAATGATAATTGCTGTTTTTTTTGTTTTTTGTTTTTTGTTTTTTGTTTTTTTTTATTAATGTTAATTGTTGTTGTACCCTGAGTGACAGCTATGAATTTTTTTCGAAGTAATTTATCTTATTGGCTTTTTTTTTTTCAAGTGCACCACAAAGCTTATTGGCTTTTTTAACTTCAAAAACTTTGGATTTGGATTGGTATATAAATTAGGAAATAAAAAACGTAACTCTTGTCTAAAAACGAGATTATCAAAAAATAATTCTATACGTGGTATTGGTCAGGCTTTCAAGCATGCATCTCCATATCTGAAGCCATCATCAACTTGCACCGTGAACCTATCACAATCCAAATTCGAAACGGCTCCGGTGTGACAAAGATTAAATTTCAAATATTGTGAATGAAAGGGTTTTCTTAAACAGCATTAAAATCAATTTATAACTTAAGATAACCGCTTGTTCACAACTGCCCGTCTAGCTCAATCGGTAGAGCGCAAGGCTCTTAACTTTGTGCTCGTGGGTTCGAGCCCCACGGTGGGCGTGACATACAACGTTTCTAAAAATGTAACCCAAAACTTTTTCAATTTAATATCTTGGGATAAATTTATGAATAGTTCTTGAATTTTTACTCTCTTTAAACTTTATCAATTTAATATCTTGGGATAAATTTATGAATAGTTCTTGAATTTTTACTCTCTTTAAAATTAGTCATGGTAGTTAATTCAAAAAATATCTTATGAATGGCCTCTCTCTTGAGTTTTAAATAAAAATAGTTAACTTTGTCTCAAAAAAAGCTCTTGAATTGCTTTTCTCTTTATAAATAATCATTACATCAAAATTTGTATTGTATTTAGTCTCTAAATTAAAAAAACATATGCCAAAATTAGTTACTTTATTAAATAAAAAATAGAAAACCTCAAATATAAAAAGTTGTATGAAGTATAGTCCCTGTACTAAAAATAGAAAGATTGATTTCATTTACATCTAATAAATTTATGAATAATTTTAAGTAAAATGTAATATTTTTTTTATTATTGTAGATAAAACAATGTTACAAAATAATTATATAGTACATTTTGGTGTATTGCATAGGTTAATAGTTGTATTATATTTAGTCCTTAAATTAAAAAACATATGCCAAATTAGTTACTTTGTTAAGTAAACATGTAGAATACATTAAATATGTGAATTTATACTAAATGTATAGTCTCTAAACTAAAAAAAGATGCCAAAATTAGTTCATTTTTTACACGTATTTGACTTTTTTGTTTATTTATTAAGACAAGTAAATTTAATAATTTTTTAGAGTGAGCATATTTTGCCTCGCCATATTAATAAATGTTCTTAAATTATTATTACATCTCATAATAATAAATTTTAAAATTTATACTTCCATAAGTACCTTTTGTAGTGTACCATTTTAAACTGCAACTAACCTATCACTTCAATTTTTTATTACTATTTTTAGTAAAAAAGAATCAAATTTATGTAAAAAAAATTGGAAACAAATTTAACTTAAAAAATATTTTTTTAACAAAACAAAAACATTAGAATCCAACTATGACGCCCGTTATTTTCCTAATGGGTATTAAGGTAATTACATTAATTTTTAGTGTGTTAATCAAAAATTTGTTTCATTTAAAATCTATTTCACAATATTTATTTCTACTTATTTTTAGAATTTTCAAAAATTTTCTATACTTATTTAATATATTTACCAAAACGTCATGATAGACCATCATTTATTGTCCTTAATGTGTAAAGGTTAAAATAAATCAATAAATAAATAAAAGATAAGACTTATCAAATAAGTCACATGCTTTGGTTCTCCACAAAGGCCTTATCCCTTTTTTTTTTCTTTCTTTTTCTGAGTCTCTCAATAAGAATATTCACTCACATGTCCAAAGACACTGACTCCTAAAACATATCAGACAACTCATTTTTCTTCACATTTTACACCACTTACCCTTTCTCTCCCCCTTTCTATTTCATCTGTTTCCTTCACTTTCTTAATTTGATAAAAAAGTTCCATCTCAACTCAAAATCTCTTTCTTCAAGCAAAAAGTCAAGCCTAATAACAATTTTTCAAAGAAACAAGATAGAGTTTCTAACCAAAAACCTAGATTCTTCTCTACCTTCCCGTTATTCTAAATTACTATGTTTAAATTATATAATTGTTCTTCATTTCGTGATCTGGGTTTGTGCTTTTATGTGTATGCAAATTGAATTGTGTTTGTTTTGAGTTTGAACAATTTCCTATTTAGATCACGTTTTTGTAAAGTGCTGTAAAAATCAATGTTTGAGAATTTTAAACATGTTTTATGCTTAAAAGTTTGGGGAAAGAGATTTACATGTTTTTATTGGTATGATAATCTATGATTTCTATGTATTTTTCATATTCTAGGAATTGTTAAAACAAGTCAGATTGAACTTTGAAGCTCAAAATCTTTAAAAACAAAAAATTGGAGTTTTCTAAATTTTGCCTCAATTAGCAGGCTGGACTCTACTAATCAGCAGGTCGAGCTAAATCAACAAGCTAATCGGACAATCTAAATTTATATATTTTTCACCGTTTTGTGTTACAAAATGTTTCAAAGATTTCATATAAATGATTATGGCACACTAATAAAAATAGTAGAATAGATGGTAATCGGTGTGACTATGGATTAGGAATTGAGTTAAAGTATGGTAATTTTATGCGTCGTAGGATAACGAAATACTTGGAGCTTACGTGGTGAGTTTGATATCGTGAGTTGGAAGATATTAGCATGGTATTAACTAAGAGGTAGGGATTCTATTACTCATCTTTTGTGAGGTTTTGATAAATTAAAATTTGTTGTTTAATGTTGCAAGATATGTATATATGATTTTGAAGGTATATGATTATATCTATAACATGATAATGTAGAACTTGCCCTGTATTGTACAGCGAGGAACATAATGATGTGACACATGTTATAAATTAAAAAACATGGTTAGGAAGACTTAACTCTATAAATAACAGATGAATATAGAGAAATGGTGAGATGTGAAGAGGGCGGCGGTTACGTCCTTGGGCACGAATACCCTAAAAGGTAAAATAGGAGAAGGTGATGACGCTTCCTTGAGTCGAAAGTCCCAGAACACACTGTACAGGAATCGACAAGGTGAGGACTTGGGGCTTGATGTCTCCTCACCTGAACACCCTTGGAATGTTTAGAGGGTGATCAAAAGCGCCCATTTGGGTTTTGTTGAATTGAGTGATATAAAATTCTATTGCACAGTGGGTACAAATGAGCATAATTGAATCCTAAATTAATATGCATATATATAAATATATGTGTGTGTGTATGAAACTTAGTAAGAATGATCATAAGATATCCACTGTAATTGAATATGACAAAATTGAAGAATAATGATAAGAACTAACCAACCATATATGTCTTAATGTGGTAAGGATAAAAACCTAAAAGTGAGTAATGGTTTTTCCTACTGAGCATGTTGTCGCTCATTCTCTTTTTATTTTCATTTTTTCAAGACTCACTAAGTGTGAGGTGGTTACAAAAAAAATAGTTGAGGAAGCTATGTAGCTATATTATGTTGAGATTGCTTCAATTGTAAAGAATGTTCTTCATGATAATGTAAACATCGATTGTTACTTTCTGTGACTGTATTAAGATGAGTTGAGGGTTAAAATGATGATGATAATAGTTTTATATTATTAAAATTTAAGGTGCTACATTAAACTGTAGTTTATTTATTTGTTTATGTTTTTATTTTATTTTGAGAGTTTTTATTTAAGTCCCGGGTAAATTACTTTGATGATTTATTTTTATTTTCTAATCTTATTTTTAAAGTTTTATTTTTATTTCTGATTTTTTATTTTAATTCATTAAAAACTGTTAACATTCATATAAGGACGTTACACCAACACCCTCAAAATTTAACTAACAAAACAATACTCGTATATATCTTTATGCAATTTAACGAAAAAAATATCATATTGCTATTCTATAAAATAGTTAGTTAAGTGCAAATTATTCCCTTCACTAAAAACCAAATCATTTTGCACTTGATGTATGTAATTATATTATGCAATGAGACTACAATTGTCTTTCTTAATTTTTCTAACTCCTTCAATTTTAATATAAGAGACCAAAACTGCCCAAAAAAAAATGGAGAATATATGTCAAGAAAAATAGTACAGGGAGCACATTGTCAGCATGGCTATAATTCAAGGTGTAAAAAGAAAAAAAAAAAACACAAGCAAGTTGTGTTTGAAGGAATAATTTTAACTTTCGATTAATTACATAATTATATATTTTAATTTTAACTATTTTTTATTTAAAAACTATAAAAATATATTTTAAAAATTAAAAATTCATCAATTACATCCTGTTGAATAGAAAAAATTAGACAAAATATAATAACTATCTTTAAACAATTACAAAAACTATTTTATAGATTTTAAAACATAAAAATATCCTAAAACACAACATCTAATAAAATTTTAAATGTTAAAATAATCTTTAAAATTTTTTCTTAAAATAAATAAATTTTAAAAATAAATGTGATATAATTAAAAATATTTTTGTTTTATTGTCTTGATTTTTAATCTAAAAAGTCTGTGATTAAATTGAGAGTGGTTTTAACTAGGAAGTATGACTATAGAATTAACCTTTTCGTCTTTCTCAGGCGGCATTATACCACCGTCCCCTCAAAACCCTAATCCTGTATTTTCCAGCTTTCCAAGCACGCCGGCCTCTCTCTCTCTCTCTCTCTCTCCCCTCCCCCAATTTTCCCCGAGAAAAAGAAACTTTCCGTCCGCAAAATCCACGAGAGCGAACAAAATTTTACCGCAAACCAACCATGGCTTCCCACTCGCCGAATCTCGAGTGCCGCATGTACGAGGCGAAGTACCCGGAGGTTGACATGGCGGTGATGATCCAGGTCAAGAACATCGCCGATATGGGCGCCTACGTCTCTCTCCTTGAGTACAATAATATCGAGGGCATGATTCTCTTCTCGGAGCTCTCCCGTCGTCGGATTCGCAGTGTCAGCAGTCTTATCAAGGTCGGCCGCACCGAGCCCGTCATGGTCCTCAGGGTTGACAAGGAGAAGGGCTACATCGATTTGAGCAAGCGTAGGGTTTCGGAGGAGGATATCCAGGCCTGTGAAGAGAGGTACAACAAGAGCAAGCTGGTTCACTCGATTATGCGCCATGTCGCCGAGACCATGGGAATCGATTTGGAGGTATTTGGTTTCATAATTTTTCTGCTACTTTTCTGGCCAATGTATGGATTTTAAGGGTTTTTGTTGTGTATTTGGGGCTTTATGAATGTTGAAGAATTTCTCTGATTGCATTGGTTTACATTGGCCTCAAATGGCCACATGCATATCGGATTAATAGCGAGAATGTATGCATTGGATAAGGCGTTCAGGAAAAATGTTTATAGGATTAGACTGCTTATTTGGGGTTTAGAATGTTGAGGAGCTTCTTCGTTTTGTTTTAGATGGAAAACACCCTTTTTTTAGGTTTTGCGGCTTGCAGATACGGAGTGAATTTTATCGGAGAGGGACGTGATGGGATTTTCGACTTGTTTGCCCATAAATTTTTGGGGAAAATCCACATGAGATGGTCTTTAAATCAGCATGCATATGTTGCTAGAATGTATATGTTAAATAATGAATTCAAGATGACTTTATGGGTTTTCATTGGAAGAATGTATGCATGAGAAGGAAATGAGAGTTTATTAATGGTCTTATGCTTAACCAACTTGTTGAGTGTTGGCACTAGACTACCAGTTGCTTAAATTTGTTTTCATTTTCGTTCCTATTTTTTCTGAGTTCAAATTATGTGTTACAGGATCTGTATATCCACGTTGGCTGGCCTTTATACAGGAAATATGGTCATGCTTTTGAGGTGAGAATTTTGCTTGCAAATGTGTCAATGTTATTGTTTTTCTAGGTTGCAATGATGAACAAGACTTGTTCGCTTTGCAGGCTTTTAAAATAATCGTGACAGATCCTGATTCAGTTCTCAATTCCCTTACCCGTGAGGTCAAAGAAATTGGCCCTGATGGACAGGAGGTAAAATCGCTTTACATACCCTATTGCCAAATTTTCTTCCGTTCGTGACTTAAGCCATTTTTCTTTTTGGCTTGTAGGTGACTAAGGTTGTTCCTGCAATGACGGAGGAAGTTAAGGATGCTCTGATAAAGAATATTAGGAGAAGAATGACCCCACAGCCTTTGAAAATTCGGGCCGATATTGAAATGAAATGTTTCCAATTTGATGGCGTTCTGCACATTAAGGTCATTTTGTCTTCTTTCATTGCTTTTTATTGTTTGTAGTGTTGGCTTATACCTTCAAACTATGATGCATTTTTTTATTTGTGGTATTGTTAAATAGTCCTATTGGTGTTTCACATGCATTCATTTCCGCCTATATTTGCAGGAAGCTATGCGGAAAGCTGAAGCTGTGGGCAACAACGACTGTCCTGTGAAAATTAAGCTGGTTGCTCCTCCCCTTTATGTTCTGACCACTCAGACTCTTGACAAGGTCAGCTCAAACGGTTATATATGAAGTTTATTCAGTCGGTGAATTTGCATTGCATGCATTCTACAAACTGCAGCAGATCAACCTTCACTTCATGCTGATCATATCTTTTCAGTCTTAAAAATAGAAGTGTGGATTTTTTGGGTTGTCATATGGAAATGGCCAAGAAAATGAAGGTATCTTGTTTGACGGCCTGAAAAACTTTTAAATTTTTTTTTTTTAATTAGTTGACAATAGAACCAGACAAAAATAGATGTGTTCTTGACGAATTCTATTGTTGCATGATCACTGGGTTGTTCGTGTGTCCTTTCAATGGTTTTATTGAACTGGGTAACTTTAAATTATTTAGACATTGTGTTTTTGATTCTCTATTTGTGAAGTTTACCGACATACTCTGTGTTACATTGGCACTAGAATCCTAGTTGTCATTTTGGCAGTTCTTAAATCTGGTGGTGCCAATATGTTCTTTTTTATGTTCTGATTCCTTTACTTCCAAATTTAGAGGCAGTTGCGTCGTTCCAAAATAGTCTGCCATTTAAGGTTCTTTCTCACTACATTATGATTTCTAATGCCGACAGGAACAAGGGATAGCAGTTCTAAACAATGCAATTACAGCTTGTACTGAAGCCATAGAACAACACAAGGGCAAACTTGTTGTGAAGGAGGCACCAAGAGCTGTGAGTGTCAAATTTTTTATTTGGCCTTTTTTGTGCCACACATCATTTTTTTTTTCTTTTCTAATGACTGAAATGTGCTCCTTTGGTTGAACTCCAAACTATCCTCAACTTACTTTTGGAGCCATGGCAACTGTTTCTGAGATTCATACGAGTCGTTCACAAAACGTGCATTGATGCAGGTGAGTGAAAGAGATGATAAATTACTTGCCGAGCATATGGCGAAGCTACGACAGGATAACGAGGAGGTCAGTGGTGACGAGGACAGCGAAGAAGAGGAAGACACAGGAATGGGAGAAGTTGATGTGGAGAACGCCGGAACTGGGATCACAGACTGAAGAAAGAAGCCTCCCAGAAATTGACAAAATATTTTTCGAGCAATTTTTTCTTCCTTGGCTTTTACTTGCTTTTTTGACTGTTGTATAATTCCAATGATGAGGAATTGTTTTGTTGAGGTAGTCTGCGAATACACCAGTTTTCTCGATGGTCGGTCGACGGCCTTATTCATTCGATATAAAATACATTATACATTTGTGGAAAAACTCTCTAAGAAATTTACAACGCTTCTCCTTCTCTCTCTCTCTCTCTTTCACCCTCTCTCTCATGTTTAATGTAAGATCTTCAGCAACATGATAAGGGAATCCATTAATAGCACTAACTACATTTTGTGCACTGGTTTTTAACCCCCTATACCATTAGTCCCGCTTTCACAACTTGAGGGGTGAATATCCGGTTAGCTTCTTCGCAAAATTTCACCCACACAACCGTTACATTCCAAATCACCCCGCAAACACCCACCAAAGCCATGTTCACGCTAGTATAAAATGTGATTATAATACAACTTTCAACATTCGCCCTTCCAAAAAATACCTTCATTTATGCAATTTTGAACCTTATGATTTTTTTTTTTTACTTTATGATTTTTTTTAACATGATTTAAACCGGTAGTTTTAAACCTATGTGGTTTGAGTTATTGTTTTGAACTAACATTTGAAATATAAAGATCTAAATATAAAATATCACATCACATCAAATAACTTATGATTGGATGGTGTAAGAGTTGTAATGAAATTATAAATATAGTTATGAGTTTGGATGGTTTAAACCGTAAGAATTTAAAAGTCAAAGTTTTAAAAATGAGAGGTTTTTGTCCGTTTTAAATCATTCTCATTATTTTGAACCTTTGCTTTACTTTATTTGCCAAACACTGGTTTAACTTGAACCCAAGGGTTCCACGGGCCAAAACCCGCATACCAAATGCCACAGGTTATCATCCTCTCTGCTTTCCTAATAAGAGCAAATAAACCTATGGACAAATAAAATGAGATATAAGGGACAACCTTGTCGCACTCTTCGATGCAAGATAGCATCTTCTTGTGGCTGACCATTGATGAGATGAAAAACATGGCCGTCATGCGCAATCCATAATCCTTTTAATTGATCACTCTCAAGACCTTAATCTTTTTCATAAAAATATCAGTGTGCATAAACTCATTGCTCTGTCTATTTAAATGAGACCATACCATTACCTGTCTTATTCTTTGCCACAATTCTTTAAATCAATATATAATACTAAATGTTACTTTTTTTGTTAATACTTTTTGTACAACTTTTTTTTTGCTAATATTTTTTTATGTGTAATGTGCATAAGTTTGTTAGTGTATCGTATTTTTGGTTGAAAGATTGTAAGAATATCGTGCATGTTAGAAGTTGAGAACTAGGAATGACAATGAACTTCTTTTTGTCCCCCACACCGGACTCCTAACCCACCTAACTTAAGTAGGGGAGAGGACTAGGAAATTGCATCTAGGGGAATTATCCCTAAACGGTAAGGAGTTTTAAAAAAAAAATTCTTGCAACACTAATCAAAACTCAAAATAATTTTATTAGATTAACTATAAAATGTAACAATATAACTACTAATATCTCATGAAAACAAGTCGAAATAGAACCAAATCCAAACTCTATCAATGACATACTAGAGTCCCCAAACAGTGTCAGAACTCCAAAAACACAAAACTAAATTCATAAAATTCAATCCAAAAACTAAAAAAAAAAATGAAATAGCTAAACACTTGGATATCGCTACTCTTCTTTATTTATTTCCTTTATACCAACTTCACTATAAAATATATGTCTAACAATATGTATGGTTAATCTTAAAAATGGTACCTGAAATTTGCTAGTAGGACGGCTTTAGTCCTTGACTTTTAATGCATCCCAAACTCATCTTATTTACTTGTTTTACTTCTAGTCTTTTTCTTTAATCGAGGATTAAGACGAATAAGAATGTTAAAGTTAAAGAGCAAGTGAGATTAAAAAATAAAATTTAAGGAATATTTGAGATTAACCTGAAAATATACAAAAATAGTAAACGATATTAGTGTGGGGGAGCTTACCCAACCCTGTCATAACAAAGTCTAAAGTTGGACCTGCACTTGTAAAAATATCATCCCGAGTCAGATCTTGAAAAAGAATACGCAAAACAAAAAAGAAAATAAAGGGCGTCTAAAGTTGACCCAAAAATTCACATTTGCTGCAAAACCATTGACTCCCACATGCTTTACATTGTTGGGTAAATTTAGTTTAGAAATTTTATTATACTTTAAACCTTATAGATCACTACGGTGGTGTTTGGTTCTCTTTTCAAAAAGATTTTTCCCATTTTCAAAAATTATAAAAATGAAAATGATTTCCAAACTATGTTCGGTAGTGTTTTAAGCTCAAAATTTTTTGAAAATGATTCAGAAAATTTGAGGAAAAAAAGAGCAAAAAAAAAAAAAACTTGCTTTCATTTTTCCATTCTCTCTCACTCCCCTCCACAAAACGCTGCCCCCTCCTCATCCTCCTCCTCTGCCCACCCCACCGGCAGGAGTGGCGGTGAGGGTCTGTTGGGGGTGGGGACTTCGTCGGGGGTGGAATTGGGTTCCCCAAGAGTAGGAGCGACAGTCCATCGGGGGCAAAACTAGGTTCATCAAGAGGGGGGATGTGGGCTTTGCTGGTCGGCGTGGGTGGGCCGGTCGGCGTCAGGAAGGGGGCGCGCGGGGCTTGGCTGGTCAGCGTGGGTGGGCCCGTCAGTGTTGGGAGGGGGGGCGTGGGGCTTGGCTAGTCAACGTGGGTGGACCCGTCGGCGTCAAGAAGGGAGGCGCAGGGCTTGGTTGGTCGGCGTGCGTGGGACTTTGTCGGCGTCGGGAGGGGAGGTGCAGGCTTGGCTGGTTGCCGTCGGGGGTGGGGTTGGTCGACGTCGGGTGGGCCAGTCACCGGCGTCTCTCCTCGCCGGAGGAGAGGAAGATGAAAGAGTCCTTTGTTGATGTTAATAATTACTTTTTTAAAAATTAAATTTAGATTTTATTTATATTAATAATATTTTTATTAAAAAATAATAACATACTACTATATATAATCAAACATAATTTCAAAAACGGTCCCAATATATTTTTTAAAATATTCTCATTTTCAACTTTTTTTTAAACCAGAAACAAGATAAAAATGCTACCAAACGACCTATACATAATTCTTTTTAAAGAAAATTAGATATCTTGCTATAATTTTTATTGTTTTAGATTTATCCTATGATTTTTTTTAATGTTGTTTGAATTTATATTACATTTTATTAACTTTCTACTACTTTATTTAGGTGGTATTATATTGAAACTTGAACATCCAGCGATAAATACAAATATGAGATTTCTTTGCTGGTAATTCTTGAAATTTCTTATTCTTTATTTATAGGTTAATTAAGTGGTATATCACATTCTTATTACTCTTAAATCTTCTATTATTTTTTTCCTTGTTTCAATTCATACCACTTGTTTTAACTGAAAAGACCAAAATACCTTTAAGTAACATATATTTACTTACCTCTAAATCAAAATACTTAAAATAATAATAACTCTGTTTATTAAAATTGTTCAGGACACAATGGACATGATTAACAACCTTAGGCCAATCTTGGAATCACTCCATTGGTCTCTATCCCTCCATCAAGATCAGTTTCTTGTTGGCACGAAGGGTTTTTGGCGTCTAACAAACAAGTTTGGTAGGCATTGCTGGTCTTTTCCACAATACTATCTCAATTAGTTGCCCATTGATACGGCCCATTATCTAGTGTATGAGATACCTAATTCTTTTTTATTCCCAGAAGTGCTATCCCCTATAGATATAAAGATTGTACACTGTATAGTATTAAGAAACTGATGACCAATTTGACACTTTTTTTTTTTGTCCCTCTGGTCACGTTGTTTAACTTATCATAATTCCTCATTCCTTACTTGCCATCATTTCTTTTCTGCAATTATTTGGCAAGAAGTACCAGCCAAACTGAAGATGATCATGTCAAGATTTTATTCAATTTGCCATACTCTAAATTTCAATTACGACGATGAAGAAGCTCCTTTACTGATGAGGAACTCTGCAATATCATGGTGTCCCATCGTTGTGGCCATGTGCAAAGGCGTAGCACTCCTATTATTCTTTATATTTGCATTAGCCCCTTTACTGACTAACGCAACGACCGTGTCTAAGCTTCCACCAACCACGGCCAAGTGCAGGGGCGAGTGCCCTTCGTTGTCTTGCGACTCCAAGTCCAATCCAAACTCAATAAGCATTGAAAGCACGTCCTTGTGGCCTTTCACGGCAGCTGCATGAAGAGCAGTCAGGCCGTATTGGTCACGATAGCTAATGGTTGCACCTGTCTTCAATAGTGATTCAAGATGCTTTGAGTCGCCGCGTCTTGCAGCCATCAGCACTGCCTCTCCCCTCTCTAGAATTTCCATGACTTGACTCTGCATTTTCATGCACAATGCCAGTTTACAATTAGAACTGATAAATTAAAACGGATATTCTAAAGAAAAGGTAAGAGCTAAAAAAAAAGGTAACAACAAATATAAATTTCTAACGTGTAACTATTAAGTACGATGTTTTAATTTTTAAGCTAAAAAGTTTTTAGGTTCTCTTTTCGTTTTTTTCTAGCACTTTATTTACAAAATGTTCATGTGACAAACGAGAAAAATTTTTATACTCTTCTTTTCCATTTTTGCTAAGAGAAAACTTTTATCATCTTTATGTCTATCTACGTGTCCCTAACAATTCTTCATTTTCTTTTACAGTACCATGATTAGTCTAATAGTCCACAAAAATTAAAAAGTAAAAAATAAAAACAAACCTATTCATTCCCTAACAATTCTTCATTTTCTTTCACAACACCATGATTAGTCTAATAGTCCACAAAAAGTAAAAGTAAAAAAAAAAAAAAAAAAAAAAAACCTTATTTAATCCCATTCTCGCACCCAATTGGACGATAGAAATCCTGTACACACGTAATCATTTGCAGCCGCTACATGCAACAACATTGTACCTATCGACAACTAAAGTCTTGTCTACTTACGTGCCCCTTATCACGTGCAACGTCAATTGGCAAACGTCCACGATTATTCGGGATTGTGGGGTCGGCACCCATGTCCATCAGCATCTCCACCATCTGACGGTCCCCGTTCGTGGCCGCTCTATGCAAAGCCGTGCGACCGTCTCTGCTCCTGGCGTCCTTATCCGCACCCGATTCCACCAATACCCGCGCGCACCTTATATTCCCCTTCCCTGCAGCCACATGCAGAGGAGTCCTTCCCTCCCTATCCCCGCGATCCAACGTCCCACAAACTCTCATCGTCCTCACCAGCTCCACAACCTCGTCCGTCCGATCAAGCGCCGCCGCCACGTGCAGCTCGTCCCATCCCCTACTCGCCCTAGCGTCGTCTGGCTCCACGCGCGCCCCAATCTTCAGCCCGGATTCCAGAAGCAGGTTCACCATGCCCTCGGGGTCGGCCAACTCGGTGGCGACTCGGAGGAGCGACTCCGAGTCACGCGGCGGCAACTCGGAGAGGATCGATTTCTGGCGCTTGATTATGTTCCTGGCGGCGTCGTAGTCGCCGCGGCTGACTGCGTGGCGGAGGAGGAACGGACCGACGAAGGCGACCTTGAGCTTGTGGTCCTGGGTCAGCGGCATGGTGGCAGGCCGGGAGGCGAACCAGGAGGTTACGGTGACGGACTCGGGGTGGGTGGCCGGGCCGGGGGAGGAGGAGAATTGGGCCGTCTTGATGAGGAAGCGGTCGGAGGGGGAGCGAGGGAAGGCCTGGGGGAGTTGGGCCTGGGGCTTGAGAATGATCTGGAAGGTGGCGTAGGATAAGGGAGGGATGAGTCCGCTGGGAGGGTTGACCAAGAACTTGTGGGGTGAAGAGGTTTGGACTTTGAAGGCTACAGGGAAGGTGGCGCACAGAGACCTCAGGTGCACGTTAGCGCGGCACTTGCAGTTGAGAGCGAAGTCTATGCGCACCTCTTGGTCTGAGACTTCAACTAAACTCTCCATTGTAAGAGGAGAGAGACAGTGAGGAATTGTGTTGTTGAAGAGTGAAGAGAGTAGAGAGTTGAGATGATATGGTCATGTACTTTTGGTTAGGAAACTCACGTGAGTGTACTGGTCCCAAACGGAAGAACATGGCAAGCTGGTTTTGAAAAAGAGACAAACAGCTGGTTTTTTTGGACAAACGTTCCTACTTATTTATTTTTTGTAAGTTTATTATTTACTTGAACACGGATGGGGAATGACATGTGATTGGATTGTTAGCAAGACAATAAACAAACAAGTTACTGTTATCAAAATATTACAAAAGAAGAGAAATAACTACACAAAACCTCCAACCTTTAAACCAAATCAAGTGAAAATTTAGATGTCAAGGCACATGTAATATATGTTTTTCTTAAAACATATTCGTTCTTTTCTCTGGCGCTTGAGACCACGTTAAGCGCCTAAGATACGATTGAGTAGGACTTTGACATTAAAAGTACTACTCCATCAAACTTGAACCGTGTCTTTCATCTGTCGATAGAAAGCTAAAGCTCTAAGAATACTTAAGAGCCTAAATACTAGAGAGAAGAAAGAAAATCTCAAAGGTTGTGTGTGTCACTGAGCTGAGAATGAGCTCCTTATATAGCCTCTTGTGGGGGGTGTTACACGCCATAAAATAATGAGAATTAATCTGAAATTAATTCCAGAATAATGAAAGAAACCCAAAGGTTTATAACTTTTGAAATTCATGTTTAACATGCCCCAATTTCATGTCTAGATTCGTACACTAATGCACGAAAACCAATAGTCATAATGATTGTTCATATTTTGGAATGAATACAAAATAAAACCGAATTTAAGCAAATAAGAAATTTACAAAACAAAGACTACACGAGGGCCCCTAACCCACCGGCCAATGGTTTTTACACTCCTCCTTTTACGCATGAGAGTCTCTTGGATACAAGTTCTTAATGAAGAGTAAAAGTGAAAACTTATTTAAAGTCTACCAAGGCAATATGCCTAAGCAATATAAGACTTCAATTTTTAGCATTCTTTCCAATAACAACCAATTGCAAAGGGCATAATTTGATTATCAATTTCTTATTTACCCGATAACATATACATTTTGAGCGTATGAATATATGTTATCGATCTTCTTACAACCGAAAACACAAATCCACCAAGACCTGTCATACATACGAAATGAGTCCCACTCAAATTTGAGTCTCAAAATAGTTTATGACAATGATTTATTTAACTATTTTCCAACATGAATAACTATAGAATATGTTTCGCAATGTAGTTAGAACCAAAAGTTAAAATAATTTTACTATAGCATGTGAGAGCTTTACTCTACAACCTATTTTTTGCATTACATTGTAGCATATAAGAGCTTTACACTGTAACAATCAGAACAACGTTTTTAGAACGATGTTGCTAAATGCCCTTGCAAATTAGACGTGGTTTGAACCACTAAAGTATGAACAAAAAATTTGAGGGTTATTGAGATGTTATATATGCTTATAGTTCGTGTTGCATCTCAAATAAGATATTGCATTAACTTGGACTCCCACGTATCTTGATGTTTGTAGTGTCCACAATTAACGTGCAAGTGCTGCATAAAAAGTAGCAATAACAAAATAACGTGCACATATGAGATTAATCCAAATTAAGGCATAACAAATCTTTTTCTTTTTCTTTTTTTTTGGTTATGAATGTTATCTGAAATTTATATATAAAAGACAGTTAATTCAAAACTTTCTGTTAAAGATCTTAATCATAAGAAATTGAGGTTAAAATATATAAAAATAATAATTCATATATTGATTAACGACTCATATAAAAATTACATATGAATTTCTTTAAAAATACAATTATCAATAGCGTGATATATAATAGAGTTATGAGTTTAAAGTCTAAATTGTCAAAATTAAAAATTTAGGAGCAAATTACAAATGATGATGAGTTTAAAGTGCAACACTATAAAAAGCCTAACAATTATGTATATCTGAAAAAAAAAAAAAAAAAAACTATTAATTGATCACGTGCTTTCAAGGATTTGTTTTTCAAGATGGTCTTATTTTCACTTGATAACTTTGCTTTGATCCTCTACATGAGGTTAGCAACTGAGCATAAGGGCCATTTGAAAATTTTGTTTTGATCCTCTACATGAGGCTAGCAACTTGGCATAAGGGCCATTTGAAAATCTAGTAATTACAAAGCGTTTAGTTAAATTTTGAACTCCTTGCAAAACCATCCATTTATCATATTGACGACAAAAAGACAACATTATTATCTTTCAACTTAGTAATAGAATTACAAACATGAAAAGAAAAAATAACAGGGAGAAAAATAAAGAAACTACCAATTATCTCTTTTGATTTCACACACACATACTGAATTGGTATCAAAATACACAAAACCCCTAACTCAGATACTGCCTTCTTTTCTTCTTTTTTATGGCCATTCTACTCGACCCCCAACTATTGGTTTTACTACACCTCCATATTGACGATGAACACTGCTATTTTAGTTTCTTTATTTGAAAGAGGGAGCTTTTGAAGCTAAATACCAATTGCACGTAACAATATAGGCTTTATGTTCTAAGTTCCCTTTTAAACTCGTGAAACAGTACTTTATTTTGTTTTATCTCTTTTAAATCATGTTTAACGTATTTAAACAACTTTTTTATGACGTTAAATTTGTCATCGCATGCTTCTAACAAAAGAAAAAAAAATTCAGGGAGTGTTGAAGAGAAAATGTTAAATTTCTCAATGTCTATGTGTGTCATTGCAAAAAAGAAAAATGCAGGGAGTGATTCATAATAACGTAAAAAACAAGGGCGTCGTTCTACAATTTTCTTAAGATACAAGGACTGAAAATGTAATATTTTTTGTTCGGTTTTTGAAGCTGGAAATTTGCCCGTGGATCGGACACAGCTCCGAGAGAGGCCAGGATGGGAAATTTTGATGATTCTGTGGGACCCAGTAGCAAGGGAGGCTGTTATAACAGCAAAAGCTAACGTCCACTACCGTCACAAACATTAACCAATTGTCCTCCTTAAAATTTCCACGTGTCATTCAACCACTACACGTCCTAGGGAGAAAAACCGCACCTCATACGTAGCTTTATCATCCACCTTCAGTCCCTCACCGAGCTCATGTTAATGGCGCGCAGTGTTGAAACGAGAGAGCGACTCACAACAAAAGCGCACTCGTTGAGCTCCTTCTTCTGTTCTGTTAATCTTCTTCACCGCCATTGAAACTCTTAACGATTCTCTCTTAGTCTTTCTCCTTCTCTTTTTTCTCTCTCACAGGCGACGAAATGTTCTACTCTCGCCAGCTTCTCGCTCGCAAGGCTCCACTCGGCCAAATATGGTAATCCAATTTCAACTACATTTTAGCTTCTGTACGAATTCCACAGCATAGTGTTTGTTTCCTGAGAATTTTACTCTGTTTCAACCGAGAAAATTTCGTTTGAATTTTACATCATGAATATTACTCTGTTTTGTGATGAATCTCTTCTCTGATTCAACAACGAAGGAGAGCCGCGACGACGCACATGAAGATCAATCGGAGGAAGCTAAACAAGCTTGACATTATCAAGATCTGGTGATCTTCACAGTTTTTTAAGAAGCTTAACTTCACACTGGAAATTGCTAATTCTAATTAAACGTTATCTTTTGGAATTTTGTGTTTTACAGTGAAGAAATACTGAATCCTTCGGTTCCAATGGCTCTGAGGCTCTCTGGAATTCTCATGGGTAATTCAATCTCGTTCGTGAGTTGTCTTCAAGAATCTCTGTTTGTTAAGTTTCCGACAAGGCAATTACAGAGACTGTTTCTCTTCAAATCGCTTTTCAGGTGGAGTAGTGATCGTCTATGAACAAAAAGTTAAGCTATTACAGGGTAACTCTGAAACTCTTTTCTTCTGTTTTGTTTGATTTCGAAATCGAGTTTTGATTTGAATTTCTGACGAACTTCGTGAATTGTATGCATTTCCCGCCAGATGATGTGAATCGTTTTCTGGTAATTAGCTCAACTTCTGATCCATACATTTCCTCTTTCTCTCTATTCTTTTACAAAATGAATATTTTCTTGTTGGTTCTCAGATTGAAATCAACAACGCATGGAAAGTGAAAGCTGCTCCAGACCCCACTCTGCTTCCCAAAGGAAAATCTCAGGCTAAGTCAGGCTTTCATTTTAGAAGCATATATACTAGTTCTTTTAATATTTTCTTTTCCTCTCAGCTTTTTTGTGCTTTGAGTAAATTTAAGTCTGAAGAACTATCCATCATAGGTGGTAATTTCTGCATTGATGAATTGGTTTCTGAATTTAAGTGTATAATCATGTTTGCAGGAAAGAAGCTGTGACTCTACCTGATAACCAAGATACTGATTTTGGGGACACTGAGCAGTCCCTTAATTATTCCAACACCGCTGCTGCCATGAGGTTCCAACAAACGACCTATTTTGCTATGGTAACAAAATTGAGCACCAGCTTAAAAAGACCCACATTAGGAAATTACTCAATAAATCAATTGTAGCAGTAATGTTAGGTGTCTGAAAACACGTGCTTCAATGAATCAGCCCCGGAATGGATTAGTCCATCTCAAACACAGTTTTGTTGGCACATATACTTCTAACTTTTATGTTTAACAAGTTACTATTAAGTTCAATTTGGCCTTAATGGCCTGGTTAGGTCTATTTCTTGCAATTTAAGGACAATCTATGACCGGGATAAGTCACTGAAAGCTAGATAGCTAGCCTTGAAACGTGATTTCTTGATGGTGAAGCACAAGAAACTAATGCCCTGAACGAAGTCATCTGGAATTCTTTCATGTACATTGTAATTATATGCATATGCCTTTCTGTTTGCAGCAACTTGACAGCATAGATGAAGCCTTTATTAATGGCCATGCAAGGGACGAGGATCGATCTGAACGCTTCCACCAAGGTTCCTCCTAAATTTGCGGTTGCCATTATATGTTGAGTAGAAATTACTTGCATAAATTATCATGTCGCTTCCATCTGCTAACTTATGTGACTATGTTTTTTTCTTCAGCTGAACCCGAAGATATAACCTTACGTGAACCCTTTGATCCATATCAGGCTAATGCTACCATGTATAATCTTTATGAAAGGTAATTGCCTAATCAAGATGGATTAAGAAAACAACTCTTTTTCAACACACTTTTAGCTTGTGTATGTAACCTAGATTCATTTGCAGATTTGATGTTGAAGGTGATGATGAGATGCAGTTCAACTTCACATCAGGAGAGAATACACATATCCCCACCACTTCTATACCCTCTCCGCCTCCTCAACCAGAGCCTCAAAGAGGCGGTGATGACCATGCCTCAAGTCTTTTTGTTTATTTTATTACTTGCCTAAAGTTGTTCACTTAGTTTGGCTTCTTTTGCTATAATAGAAAATGTCTATTATATGGAGTCAACTTCCCGGTAAGTAAGCGAGCTAACCTCTGCGCCCTCCATGCAGTAGATGAAATCCACGATGAAATTCTAGAGCCTCGGGTGGATAAGAAGGATGACTGCAAGGAAGTTGACCAAGTAATTATATGTTTGCGTGCAATCATATTTTTGGGGAAAAAATTGAAAAAGGTTGTAAACTTAACTATCCTGGAAAATGTGGGTGAAGCAGGCACCGAAAAGAAGGAAAACAAGAAGAAAGCCAGCTTGTTTGATGGATGACGAACATACTGCCATTCCGGCTCATATATATCAGTCCTGGCTTCAAGATACATCAGATCTTGTTTCAAGACCACGAAGAAATGGGAAGGTGACTCCCATCTCTAAATGCCATGATAAGTATATTGCACTTACTATAGTACAGAAGATTTTTTTTTTAATTAGTATAGAAGAAATTTAGTCACCGCCAATTAGTTTTAATCATGGATAATTGTAAGCTTAAAACTAGTAAATTTAAAAGTTAGAGACTACAAGCAGCCTTTGGGACCTCTACACTTTTCGTGGTGCTTAACCGTTCGGTTCTTTAAGCAAATATGAAGCCCATTGTGCATTCATTCAGTCATCACTCAGCATAAGCCGGCTTTACCATTAATGCATTTAAATTGTGTTGTTAGACTTATTTTGAGCAAGGAACTTTGACGATGATTATTTGAAAAAACAGCTTGTTACTGAAATATTACCTTCATACCCAACTAGTTTCTGCAATTCACACTTATTTTCTTTGCTCTGGTGCAGGGTTCTGGTATAACATCCACTGTGGAGATAGCTAATCTCATGGAGCTGCCACCTACTGTACTTATGGATGATTTATTTCGTAAAACTAGAGAAGTCTACTATCCTCCCCCCTTGATGGAGTTGTGGAGAAAAAGCACCGTCCCTCCCCGTGACTTGCCTCCCGGCAAGTATTACTCATTTAGAGAACTTTTCTCCAAAGATATTTGCAAAGCAATTAACTGTAGTGTTTTCTGTTATGCAGGGAGGACCTCTCCACCTGTGCCTCCAGAAGTGCCGGAGTTCCCCCCGCCTGAACAACAAAACTATCCAAATCCAATGGATTCTGTAAGACACCAAAAAAAAAAAAAAAAATCCTCATGTGAATTGTGTTTAAGAAAGCAATTTAGCTAATGTCTAACAAGTGACCATTTGTGCAAATTCCAAAGCATTTTGAGGATTTTCATAGTGGAGTTGGCTCCCAGTCACTGAAAATGCCTGAAGTGCTGCGCAATGTTGCCAACGATATATCTCACGAACAATTAGCCTACATGAAAGGCGGAGTTGGGGTAACTGAAACACACATCATGGCCACGCCTAGGAATTCTGGTATTAGAAACATTAACCCAAGCTTTGATACTCTTACTTCTTTACAAAGACGTCTTTGAGTGGATGTTGTATTATGCACATGTTTAAAATAGTCTGTTTCATGTGATTTTACAGGAGATGATGCAAGATCTATCCCAAGCACAGGTTCTGGACATGGATTTCCTTCACATAGTTCAGAAGTGAATGTTGGAAGGTTGGCATATGTTTATGCATCTTAACATTGCATTGGAAAGAAAAGATGACAATTTACAACAACGTTTTCTGCAAGAGGCAATAGATTATAGCTAGATAGGCGAATGCCCATTCAAGTCTTATGCATTCTTTTTTTTCCTTCTGGAAAATCATGTGATCAAATTTTTTTTTTTTTTTTGACTGACAACACAAGGCTTTATTCTCCATCTAGACACCGCAGTGGCAGCCTCAGACCTGTGGCGGAAGAGAACTCATTTGACAACATGGATCCAAATTATCCTACTGCAAACATAGATCCAAATTTCAAGTTGGCAAGCGTAGATGAGAATAATGGCCTTGCACCAGATCAAGGTACACAGCCTAACAGTCCTATTGTGTCTTAAACAGAAGTATGGATTAGATATGATTACCTTCTTTACTCCTTTGACAGAATTACTCTTGGAAACTGGTCCTACGCAGACCCAACAACCAGTCATCACTCAACCTCTTGACCATATAACCAACTCCATAAAAATGTATGTTTTCTGATGCCATTTAATCGTTTTTGGTGTCAAACACAAAACTCCCAAAATTCTTGTCTTGCATGCTTACAGGCAATTGAAGGCACACTTTGATACTCCTGGAGCCCCTCAAGTAGAATCCTTGAACAATCTAGCCATTGGAATGAACCGAAAAGGAGCTGCTCAGCTCTTCTATCAAACTTGCGGTACCTTCCCTGCATAGTGCTTTCACCATCTTCTTACTTGCAATAACTTCTGAACTAAGACAAATAGCAAAATGTCTGCAGTTCTGGCTACTCGTGATGCTCTGAGGGTCGAACAGAGGGTGCCGTACGGGGAGGTTCTCATTTCTAGAGGAGCAAAAATGTGATCAAGGTGAGATAATTTTAAAAAGACACTTACGAGTTGTATAGGAAGTTCGTCTCTGTTATTAACAAACTAAAACACTGGTTTAAGGATTAGCAGTGGCATTACTAGTTTCAATTAAGAATCTTCGGTATTGTTTTCAATTTTTTTAACACAATTTTCAAGGCAAAAATTTCAAAAACATGCACATAATTTTCCATAAATACTTGTTTTTTTTTAACAAAACTATTTTGAAAATATCACTAATTACGCAAATTTCTCCTTCGGTCTTGAACAGAAAGGATAGTAAATAGTCACTTCCACTTTATTCTTTCCAACAGCCCCAGTCATATCTTTGAACTTTGTAGGGCAAATTAGAAGTTTTTCCCTTAATTCGTTATGTTTTTTTGGTACTATTCTCGTTACTGCATGTAAAATTTCTCTCCAGGCATGCAATATATGGCAAATGAACACCTATTTGTCAAATTTACACGTGCCTAAATAGCTTGCTTGACGTAATACTATTGTTGAGAATTAATCCAAGAAATTTTATCTGAATAAATCCAACAGTAGCAGGAGCTATGCAAATTGAACTGCAAAAACTTGTATAAATGAAAAAAAAAAAAAAAGCAAATTCTTTCTCTCTATCATTTTCTCTTTTTGGAAAAAACAAAAAAAAAAAAAACGGACAAAACGTTACGAAATTAACATTTTTAACGGCTCAATCTTATCCGGACACCAATTAGAGCATTCAAACTCTTAGAAGATCTCTTGTTCTGCAGTTTCAGGACGACATAGACGATGAGCAAGGCTAAACGGCCGGAGAACATGAATTTCAGCCAAAAATAAACAAATAGATAAAACAAAATAAAAAATCCCAGAGAACATGAACTAACTCTAAAAGCTGAATTCTGGAATTCAATACCTTGAAACTTCAACGAACCGTAACTGGAGACCACAGGTGGAAGCCACCGGGGATTAGTTGGAGATTTGGTGGTTATACGGTTGTTTTGCACTCGTTAACAACTCACAATTCCACGTGTATTAAGAATTTAATAATACGATTCTTTTAGATGCATTCACATGCTTTCACGGTTCTTAAATGGCCTTTTATTTATTTTTTTTATTTTATTTTTATTTCTCAACGGCACCATATCCCTACTTGACTCACTGCCCTTTTAATAGATAAAATTGCTTTTGAAGTCTCTTATTGCATATTTGACAGGTCAGTCCCTGTTTCTCCAAAACAAAAACGCAAAACGCACACAGATCTTGCTGGTCACTGGTCCTGTGGACCACAAAGTCATATATTATTATATTTCAGTTTCTTTTTCTTTATGGTTTTGCCTTTTTGGTATTTTTCCATAATTTTATTCATCTTTCCTTAAGTCCATCCTTTTATTAGGATGGGCAATCAAAATAGCAATCTTATTTAATTTATAAAATTAATAAAATAATAAAATTAAGTTTATAAGGTATATTATCTATTAAATTAAAGCCTGTAGTTTCATGATCGGTAAAATTATAATGCTAAGGTTTCAATAGAAAGTTACATTTTGTTCTTATCTTAAAATAATGACTGACTCACCTGCTTGCTCAGGGCCTCTTATTATTCTATATATTTTAACGTCCCTTCCAAACAGCCCTGCCCAGTTTGCTATTAAACCCGCCATCTTCTCTCGTTTTTTCTCTCTCCTCTCCCGTAGTTATTTTCTCTCTCCTTTCCTTCTCTCTCTCCGGTCAATGTGGTCACTATGGCTAATGAGATCACCAAGCAGAGCTCAAAGACCAAAATCAAAGCACCCAACAAGCTTCTCTTCCTCATCCTTTAAGGATATTCAAACCGTCCTCCAAGAAGAACAACCCGAACACGAATCCGATTTCGGCCTCCTAAGCCCCAGACGGGCCTCCATTTTCCACAGGGTCCGGGTCTCCAACTCCTTCCTCCGCCTCTGGGCTGCGGCCCACCACTGTCCCACCCTCCCCGACGGCGACCAGAGGGTGGTGATCTTCTACACCAGCCTCCGCGTGGTCCGCAAGACGTTCGAGGACTGCAGGGCCGTCCGATCCATCCTCCGGGGGTTCCGCGTCCCGATCGACGAGCGAGATGTGTCGATGGACGCGCAGTCCCTGGACGAGCTGCAGGGGATCGTTGGGTGCAAGACTCTGAGCCTTCCGATGGTGTTCATCGGGGGGAGGTTCGTGGGTGGGGCCGAGCAGATCCGACGGCTTCACGAGTCTGGGGAGCTGAAGAGGCTGATCCGAGGGCTGCCCGTGGTGGACCACAGGGCATGCGATTCGTGTGGAGGGCTCAGATTCGTCGTGTGCGATGAGTGTGATGGGAGCCACAAGGTGTACATGGACAAGTGTGGGTTTAGGACTTGCGTGGCGTGCAACGAGAACGGTCTAATTAGGTGCCCTTCTTGCTATGCCGTCCGGCTTAGACACAAACAAATGTAGACAAAAAAACGCAAACCGCGAAACAGGAAAATAGTTGTTTTTCTTTTTTCTCATTTTGATATTTATATGGTTTGCTTATTTTCACCTTTTCCCTTGTTCTCTTTGGCGTCAGTCTTTAGATAAGTTAACAGTATGTAGACACCATTTTAGCATTTCAGAAATCATTTATGACGTGTACTTTATTTATTTATTTATTTTCTTTTACTAGTTGTTTCTTAATTGAACAATCGCATTTAACCCGCGGATAACATTAACAAAACAGTATAGTTCAGTTTAAAAAAATTATATTATATATTAAATTAATGCTTATAGCTTTATAAATAATAAAGTTATAACCTCCTTAAAGTTATAAAAGTATCTAGACATCAATTTAGCATTTCAAAATCATTTATTTTTAATTGAAAAATTTTATTTAATTTCATGGGGTTATAAGTTCACTATTAAAAATATAGTAAAATCTAGTCTAAAAAATACATTATATGTTAAATTGGGGCTCACAGTATTATAAATAATACAGTTATAACCTCATCGGGACAAAAATGGTTTTCTTCTTAATCTCATTTTGTAAGTAGACATGACATAGGTCCTTTTGTGGTGCTTCACGGCATTGTCTTAATTCACAAGTCTATTGTAATTTTTACAACTATAACGTTTGAAGTTTTAAAGTTTCAATAAAAATTCACATGTTATCATATTCTTTTAAAATTCACAAATACATTGTAATTTGCGTTCGAAGCTTGTAAATTTTAATGTAAAATTCACAAGTTATCATATTTTTGACGTAGTATTGGGAATTTTTCTTCCAACACTGTAAAAGTTTTTGAACAAGCTCAAACTACTTGTTTAAATTTGATGTCTTGAATAATGTCTAACCAGCCCAATCATGCTACATTATTTAAAAAGTTTTAAATGTTGTTTGATTAACTACTTCATACTTGTTTATAAAGTGATTTTGCAAAAAATGATTAATATCACTTCAAACAAAAAAAATTAAACAATAATTTAAATCCCTCTAACGGTACAGTGCGCTCCCTTTTAATTAAGATTGAAGTTCGAGTTCTATTTGCCGCCAAAAAATCGTGATTGGCCCCAAAAAAAAAAAAAAAAAGGAAAAACAGAAAATCCTATTTATTAGTTAAAAATATAGTATAAGGCTATGTCCTTGTGTAAGATTTTGCTACTTATTTTCAAAGACAATATTGCTCAATTACACTGAAATTTCAAATTGCTAATACAGGAATTAATTAATTCCTTTCCATGGAAACGTAAATTTAGTTGTTTTGTTCAATAACTGACTAAATTCAATGAAAAGCTAGTCCGGCTTCTTTAACACTTTCTTAAACTGGTTAAAATAAGAAAGTTTGTGTTAATTTTTTTCTTAAATATTTGTGTATTCTTTTAAAGGAAAAAGGTGATAGATTCATTTGAACTTGAGAATGATTACACAATACGGAAAGCTCAAACGGGCATGGCAGGGTCTCTGTAACAAAGGATAGTCCAAATGGTGCAAATTACGTGGTGGTCCCATTTTTTTTTACCACTATTTTGTTTTACCAGTTTTTTCCTCCTTTTAATTCATACCTTTTTTTCAAATTAAAAATACTAAAAATATTTTTAGAATACACATATTTATTTAGTCTTAACTTAAAATACTTAAAAAAAATAAATAATGTCTTTATATTTATTAAAAGTTGTATATTTAAAATTTTCAAAGCGGCAAAATTGAATAACAAAACATATAAGTAATAGTTTTTTCTCAAACTGACCCGCCCAAATGTGATGATAGAAGAAACGGCATTAACAGTGTTGAGGTGTTGAGTTCTCCGGCCGGAGCCTGACGGGCACCTCGAACGTATTGTCGAGAGGGCCCCTGCTCGGGGAAAGGCCCTGCTCGGATTTGCCTCTAGTGAAGGAGCGCGTCCCCTAGAAGTTGAACTCATTTTCTCTTGAATAAGAGGGTCTTAGGGTGTCTCCCAGGCACCAATTTGATTGGTTCCTGGGGATACCCTAAGACCTTCTTGAAATTGGTACTTAGGGGACACCCTAAGACCCTTTTTTTCAAGAGGAAACGGGTTCAACTCTTGGGGAACGCTCTCCTTCACTAGAGGCAAATCTGAGCAGGGGCCCTCTAGACAATACTGTTGCGAGAAATCTGCAAGTGCACAGAATCGTAGACAAGTAATAAAGAGTGAGTAGAGTATCGTTCCCACGAGGATTGCGTTAATCTAACTAAATACCGAAATTGGTTAACTCTAAAATTATTTGAACAATCAAATATAAAATAGAAAAAATAAGAAAACAAAAAATATAAATGAAAATCTAAATAATAAAAGACTAGGGCATCTGATTTCACCTAAATTAATTCTATTCAAATTATCTAATTTAATCAATGTTTACTCCTATGCCGATAACGAATTTCTCTTAGGTAGTCATTAATCTTTCTCAAGCATTAATAATTTATCTCAGTTAGCAAATTTTCTACATCTTTGTGGAAACTCTAAACTTACCAAGATTCATTAATAACAAAAAATTCACCAATTACACAAGTCTCATAGATATCTCTATCCTATGATGATCTCATGGCATTCAATCATGGCCTAATTTAATTATCGCTACTTAGCCTCAAATTAAATCACAAATCATGCAAAAGGTGCGCAAACTTTTACAAGCATTAAGATTAGATTAAACACTCAGCATAGATAATGAATAAACATCAAATTGAATTAAATTAGATAAAAGTGAACATTCATAATCCAGCTACATCGTAACCCTAGAATAGAGAAAATTAGTTCCTAATGAAACTAAAAACAATCCTAAACAATGTCCTAAACATGAGGAGTAGAAGAAAAGAACTGTATGTTTGGATAGGAAGATGGATTTTCGTCTCCAGGTTGCACCGATCTTCTTCTCCAAAGTAGTGAGTCCTTCCTTCTTTTTCTGCAAGTTCTCTCTATCAAAATTCGTGCTTCAACCCTCTATAATGTTCTATTTATACGCTAGGGTTTGGAGGGGTAATTTTGAAACAAAATTATGCTGAAATTTGAGTTGAAATCGCAACGGCGCCTAGGCTTGATTTTTTGGCGCCTAGGCTTCGTAATGGCGCCTAGGCTCTAGAATTGTAGCGCCTAGGCTTTGTAATGGCGCCTAGGCGCCAAGATTGTAGCGCCTAAGCGCTAATCAGCTCCGTAGAAGAATTTTCAAACTGGCGCCTAGGCGCCAGGATTACAGCGCCTAGGCGCCGCAACGTTGATGATGCTCCTTCATAGAATGGCGCCTAGGCACCCAAGTTATAGTGCCTAGGCGCTTTGCTCTCGGGTTTTTGTATGAAACTTCGTCACTAAGAGCGCCTAGGCGCTCATAAGCTGGCGTCTAGGCTCTATTTTTATCCTGGGTCTAATTTTGCTTATTTTCTGTCCGTTTTGTCCCGTACTTTGCTATCGTGCATCATTTTCTTTCAAAACTCACAAAAGAACATAGAACACTATCAAATCCTTCTAAATTGTCAAAACTAACAAAAATATTAAGTAAGAATCATCTAATTAATTAGTCTAAAACCAACTTATCAAATGCCCCCAAACTTAAGATTTTGCTAGTCCTCGAGCAAAAGACACAAACGAAAAAAAAACAAACAAGACAAAAAGACAGAACCGACGCTAACAGATTATCTAGTTTGAGCATCAATTTAATTTTTCATCATACTTAGCCTCAAAGATTGCATAAAGTTTATGACTCAAAGTAAACTCTAACCATTGTGATCATGTAAAAAAAAAAAGAATTTAAATCTCAAGTTTACCATACTCATAATTCCTTGAGTGTGTGTGTGATGCCTCTAGCACTTATGTACCTACACTCGGATTAGTTTATGCCAACAAGTATATTCTGGGAGATCTCTAGATTGGTAAAATTTATGAACTCCATAGGCCTACTTTTCAAACCCACTCTCCACTAATGTATACTATTGCAGCATCAAAGATCATTAGGACCTTATTCGGCTTGTAATGTGTGGCTAAGGTAAAAAGGTGAGATAAAAGGTATAATGTGGCTCAAAATTCACCCATAAACACACAATTTGTCTTAGGACCTCATGAAAACATCATTTCTTCTTTTTAAGTACACCCCCAACTCTTGTTGCACTCCCAGTACACCCCCAAACTTATGTTGTACTTTCTTTGTCATTCACATTTATTGGATGTATGTATTATATATATATATTTTTTCTTTTTGCCTCTTTTTTTTTGTGTGTGTTTTTTTTTCTTTTTTTCTTTTTGAATAATGAATAAACATGCATACATAATCCTTTGATAATAGTACTCAAAACTCCACTAAAAAATGAATAATAGGAAATATATTCCTTGATAAGTTTTTCAAAACTCCACCCATCCTCCCATCATACTTCCTGCACATAATTTTCTAGACAAACTAGTCATGCTTATGAGTGAGGGACTAAGTAGGATAAAATTATTCAAAGGCTAAGTTGATTATGTGGGTAATAAAGAAAATGGCTAATAAGGCTCAACGGCGTAACTAGTGATTAAATATGTCAATGGTAGGCTTGAAAGGCTCAAATGGTCCAAAAATGGCCTAAATCATGTCCTTAATGTTGTGTAGCCTAGGATTTCGTCTCGAGTGGTTATCAAATAGGTTCTAGCGTTCATTTGAGATCAAAAATATCACTTAATCAACATAAAAGTCCTCTAAGTGTAGAATACTTAGGTGATCAAGGCGTGAGTGCGCAAAGTGCTCAAAGAATCACAACATAGCAAACAAATCATAAAAAAAAAACAAGGAAAGACCAACAATAATTGTAATCCCCTAAAAGCCATATTTAATTTCAACCATCGTCTTATCATTGGCCTCCTATGATTTAAGTTAAATAGTGCTCAAACAACATAACTTTCCTATCATAATTACTATCAAATGCAAAGAAAAAAAAAACAAAACAAAACCTAAACTAAAACCTAATTAAACCATAATGACTAAGTGACACAAACAAAACATAAAGCAACACACCACCCCCAAACTTGAACAATATATTGTCGTTAATGTAAAAGAATACAAAAATGAGAAAGAAAAGAACACTCCCTAAACTGAAGGTTACAGCAGCCTATTCCTCCTCGTCCTCATTCTCTTCATTATCTTCATTGAAAGCAGAGACTGTGGGAAAGTTGTCCAAGTTTATGTTCAGATGCATGGCCATGTGGTTCATCATCTGTGCCAGGTTGCAGATATGGTTTTAGTGTTTGAATTTTTTTTTTTTTTTTGCAAGCTGAGAGCCTTGATGTCCTATGAAAACCTAGAATCACCATAAACGAGAATTATATCACGATTAACTTGCAAAATAGACTAAACTAAAAGAAATAGTTAACAAACTAAATAATATGACGAAAACTGAAATTGAAAAGGATATAGAGTTTGGGTTGCCTCCCAAGAAGCGCTTGTTTTATTGTCATCAGCCTGACTCTCAGAGAAGCACTCATCAAAGAGCAGCTTTCGCCCATAGTAAGTGTCAAACAACACCACATATGGGTCTTGGTTATAGATGCCCTCAAGCTTGGTGAGATTTAGAAGTGATTCGTACATAACACCAACAACAGATGTCTTTAAATAATGTGCTTTTGATGGGAACTTCATTATTGGCTTGAGCTTGAACATGGT
>CAMOHE010050014.1:0-23237 GCA_946598075.1 Artocarpus hirsutus | reverse complement strand
AAAAATTTCAAACATGCAAGACATTTCACGACGGTTTTTACTAAAAAACCGTCGTGGAAGCCTTGGTACCTTTCACGACGGTTTTTATAAAAACCGTCGTGGAAGGTCCCAAGGTTTGAAATTTTTAGTATCCTGTCCAAATTTAACCTTCGTGAAAGATTAATTTTTGGCGGGCTAGTAAAAATTTTAAATATGCAAAACCTTCCACGACGGTTTTTATAAAAACCGTCGTGAAAGGTTAAATTGGGCGAAATACTAAAAATTTCAAACATCGGACCTTCCACGATGGTTTTTATAAAAACCGTCCTGAAAAGTTCCGAGGTTTGAATTTTTTAGTATCCCGCCTAAATTTAACCTTCGTGAAAGATTAAATTTTGACGACTATTAAAAATTTCAAACATGTAGAACATTTCATGACGGTTTTTACTAAAAACTGTTGTGGAAGCCTTGGTATCTTTCACGACGATTTTTAGTAAAAACCGTCGTGGAAGGCCCCGAGGTTTGAAAGTTTTAGTTTTTTGCCCAAATTCGTGAAAGATTAAATTTTGGCGACTACTAAAAATTTCAAACATGTAGAACATTTCACGACAGTTTTTACAAAAACCATCATGGAAGGCATTGCATCTTTCACGATGGTTTTTAGTAAAAACCGTCGTGAAAGGCCTTCCACGACAGTTTTTACTAAAAACCGTCGTGGAAGGCCCCGAGATTTGAAAGTTTTAGTTTCCCGCCCAAATTTAACCTTCGTGAAAGGTTAAATTTTGGCGACTACTAAAATCAAACATGTAGAACATTTCACGACAGTTTTTACAAAAACCGTCGTGGTAGCTCCCGCCAATATCACGACAGTTTTCTTCTTCGCGGGTGTGACTCGTCGCGTTTTTTTTTCCTTATCACGACGGTTTTTAAGAAACGGTCGTTAAATAAAGGTCGTATAATCTCAAATTTGTTGTAGTGTCAATTTTACACCCAAGTTAAGACTGTTACTCAGCAATGGAAGAATTTATTGAGTAATAATTGTGGGGCATCTGTGTCATTGCCAAGTTCGTAGGCTAGGAAAGAAGTTCAATAATGTATAATCTCTTCTTAGTGTAAGTATCTTATTTTGACGTTTGTGATGTATATTCTATTTACATATGTCATAGATAGATGTAGATTAGGCCAGACAGATCAGATCAGATCAAGATGTGGATCTAATAGGATAATGTTATAAAAGAGAACAAAATAAATCACATTTATTAATGCATAATATACTATTGTATAACATTATCTTTTCCCTTATCTTATACTACACTCGAAAGCAACTGTCTGCGGAGTGTATAGTCCAAAACTATACTTCCATTAATCTTATTTCGTTCTCTCATCGCCGGCAAAAATCTGAAGATGACTCCTATTGGTGAACAAAGATGATTTTTTGATGCACAATTCTTTGACAGATATTGCAACTTCTTACTCGTCTAAACTAAATATCCACAAAAAACCAAAAATAAACCAATAAATAAACTATATTACAAAATAGGTACTTGTTCTTCACGTGCGAGTTTCCTTCTAAAATTTTTAATACGAAATATACTTGGAAATGACGTTGTTAGTGGAACTTTAAATCCTATGTGACAAATATTGGATTAGACTTCTTCCCTCAATCTTGGCAACCTGTGTCCAGTCAATCAAAATCAATTTGGGCTATGTTTAATAGCATAGGCGAATAATTATGGGATGAACTAGAACATTGTTGGGTCACTGGGAACTCAAGGGACTCAAGTGGATCAAGTTGACTTAGGGTGTATTTGGTGGCAGGGATGGATTAATGGAAAGATGGATTGGATGTGAGGAAAGGGGTGAGAATAATTGTGAGTGTTAAGTGATGTTTGGTACAGTACGAAGGAAAATTTGATTTGGTAGTTAGCCCTCCGCTAGAAAAGAAACGATTCTTGTAACCATTTGGTTCAATTGAAATAAGTTCTCGAAGTATGCGTTAGTGGTAGCATGTATTTAGCAGTCTCATCCATGGTTGAGCAAACTAAAAGGGCTGGACAAACACATTAATAATTTGGTTTGATCACCATAAGAAATTCCTCATTCTCAAATCTCAGTCATCATCCAGGCAATCTACGTTCCAATTCAAACGATAAATCATTTGTTTAAGAATTTTGTAATTACTGAATGAATATGTGATTTACCTCTTTTAGATTCCTTAAATTAGATATGTGATTTAAACCTTTTATTTTTATTTGCTGAATTTTATTAAAATATAACATAGTAAATTAAAAATTTTAGCATTCATTTTATATTTATTAGAAGTATTGTAAATTTAAAAAAAAATAAAACTCTAACAAATTTTTGAAGTGTAGAGTTTTGTGATGTACCTAATAAATTTATTGGTTTCATTATGATAAAATCTTGATTTTTTAGTAAATTTATTATTTTTTAGGGGGAGTAAATTTTTTATTTAAATATGAAATTTGTCATGTAAATTGATTGTTTGTTTAATTTTTTTATTAAGTTGCTTTTTGTTCTTGTTACTATTAAATAAATATAGGATTATTGAGTTAATAAATTATGGGGATTTGAGGGTAAATAGCCTTTTTTAAGCTTTTTTTTTTAAGTAAATGGTCAAAGTTTTTTAAAATTATAGAAATGGCCGTTTTGTTCATCAATAATGTATTGATGTTAATGAGTATATTAGTAATATACTGATGTATATGATGTCTTGATTTATAGTTTATCATTGATTGATTTGGTAATTTACTTACTCAATTATTTACTACTTTGTCAATAATAAATCATTAATAGACCAATGGTAAACTGATTTATTAAATATAAACTATAGTTAATCAGTGATGTACCAATATTAATCAGTGATGTACACAATGATAAACTGGTATCTATAAATGATGTACTGCAATTAAAAAAAGTCATTTTTCTAGTTTTAAAAAGTATAAAAATTTCCTTAATTTTGAAAAAGTTCATCCATTTTCTTAAAAATGTGCCCAAAATAGGCCATCTACTTAATTTTCTCAAGAATAAGCCATAACATACAAAGCCCAGACAATTTGAACATGTTAAAAGATCATTTGGCAATGTAGTTGAAACTGTAAGTGAAAATTATAGCATGTAAGAGCTTGACACAATAAACACATTCGCAACACCACGTGTGGCTACACATGGTGGTCAAAATGCCTGCCCTGCCTCTTGGTGGTCTGGTTTGCTTAAACTTGCAAGAGCATAAAATGCCTCGGGGGAACACCGATATAGTACCTACCAAGGGCACTCTAATGCTCAAGTTAAATAACTAATCAAGGTGAGTTTAGGTGGAGAGACATGGTTTAGGCAAGAGAGGCCACTTACCTTTGAGGTGGAGTTAATTCTCTTTTTTATAGTGTTTGGTTTGGATCGATGTAGGGCGGTTTGCCTTGTGACTCAAGTATACAGTTCTATAGTGTCTAGATGGCTGGTAACAAGTGTCATGATCGCCTGATAACCAACAGATGGCAAAGATGACGCCACATGATGGTCTTTAGGCATTATTCACTCTTGTGTATGGAAGTGTTAATGTGCCCGGTAGGGACGACTGGTCGGGGTCCGACCAACTTGTCAATTCCATGGGAGTTGTTTGCCATGTTTGCTCTAGCCTAGTCAAGCAGATCTTGCTTGGAAAATAGTGGTGGTTGAAGAGGAGACAATAAAGATTGTTGCCTGAGACACAAGGAGTGCTGGGCTCGCAGTCGAAAGAGGATGCTCGGCATGGTAGCCCAAGAACATCCTAACATATAGTCAAACATATGAGAGCTTTATATTATGGACAAGTGACATTATAAGTTCTAATTAGGGTGGCAATAATCGTGTTTGTGTCGTGTCGGCACGTTTACAACACGGCACGTTTAGCCCAAACACGAACACGACACGATTAATAAACGTGCCAGAAATGCCAACACGAACACGACACGCCTATGGCACGCGTAACACGGCACGATACGATTAACACGATTATTAAACGTGTCGTGACGGGTTGACACGATAACAATACGCATATGACACGTTTATGACCCAATTAACTAAAAATTAAAAACAATTAAAAAATTAAAAAAATTAAAAAAATTTAATTTTTTTTAAAAAGCCAATAAAAAAATTAACAAAAACACAATATCTAATTAATACTAACCTACTATAAATATTTCAAATATTTTTATTTTTAAGTTTAAATGTGTTATAAACGGGCGGGTCGTATCGTGTCGTGTCAACACGTTTACGGCTCGTTTAATTAAACGTGTTAAGGCGTGTTTAGCGTGTTAGCACGAATCCAGCCCGTTTATTTTCGAATTATTCGTGCCAACCCATTTATGTCACAATTAATAAACGTGCGGTCCAAACTCGTTTATCTCGTGTCGTTTTTATATCGTGTCGTGTCTAAATTGTCGGCTCTAGTTCTAATTAGGTTGCTAAATAAAACTGTTTCCACATTTGTCAAAGTTCACTTCTCTCCTAATATCAACCGCAGATCATACAGGTCTCCTCGTCATTACACCGGTCCTCGTCATCTGACGGGCAGAATTGGTCTTCAACTCTTAATTAAATACCCTTGAAAAGCAGTGGACCAACACAACTAGATATGAAAGAGCGCTGACACGAAGTGGAACTTCAAAAATTTTATCAAATTCAGCGAAAGCTGCCGAGTACAAAGAATGTTGCAGTTCTCGATTCAACGAGGTAATGATAATATTGACGAATCTCTGGCTTTCCATGAACATCCAAAACTACGAAACTTAAAAGATTCGATCTGATTTTCATTCTGATTGTTTTGTTTGGTTGGGGAAGTCTCCGCAGTGAGGAGCTTGAAGGCTTTGAGGCCTCGGATCTTTGGCTTGAGGAGCTGTGGCTTTTCTACAGCCGCCGAGCCCGCTAAAAAGCACCCTAATCGTCTGGTAATCTTTTTGTTTGTTTGTTTCCTGTGAAAGTTATTCATGAAGGAAATTACACGGCGCATGCGGTTTTGGATGTATATGAATTTACTGTTTTGTAACTTCGGGGTGACGAAATGTTGATTTTATATACGTGTGTGTGTGTGTGTGTGTGTGTACACGCTTTCGTTTGGCTGCTAAGAAAGTGTGAGAAAAATGAATGGAATTTTGAAACTGACTGGTGATGTGGAGTTTGACTTTTAACTTGATTACTCGAATTCATCAACAACCACAGATTTTTGTTTCTTAATGAGTGGATTTGTTTAGGTTAAACGTGAATTTACACGCCAAACGTATTGCCTGTGTGTTTAATTGATGCAATTTATATCAAGTTTATTCTTATTGGGGGTTTATTTTTAGCAGAGGGTTCCAAATCTTATAGGCGGTAATTTCGTTGATTCGCAATCATCGGCCTTCATTGATGTCATTAACCCTGTGAGTGAATAAGATGCTGCAACCCTTTTATTTTTCTTTCAAATTGAGCTTGAAGAAGTCATTCCTGTATCAAGAGTTTCTTTTTTTTGGGAAATTTTGATAATAGGCAACGCAAGAAGTCGTTTCACAAGTTCCTTTGACCACAAATGAAGAGTTTAAAGCTGCGGTATCTGCAGCAAAGCAAGCATTTCCTTCATGGCGTAATACGCCAGTGACAACCCGTCAACGGATAATGTTCAAGCTTCAAGAGCTTATTCGCAGAGAGATTGTAAGTATAAGAAATTTCAAGGGAAATTTTGGCTTTTGCAATTCCATGACTGCAGATCCCATGAGGGGCCTACATGAATTCACTGCTGTGATTGAATGGTTGTGACAAGCTGAGAACAGACCAACAAGTGTTTAAGGAGTTTGTACTTTGATATTTTCCCTTCTTAGGTGAAAATTTTCAAATGTAATGGATTGAGTAACTGAAATCAGTCTGCTATTGATTCAGGGTAAGCTTGCTGTAAATATTACAACAGAACAGGGAAAGACACTGAAAGATGCACATGGAGATGTTTTTCGTGGGCTAGGTTTGTGTCTGTACTGTGTTGTTTTGATCAGCTTTTATACCATGACCGTGGCAGAGCTAATTAGTGATGATTGAAGGCTGTGAATTTTGATGGTTTTTACATTTAGAGGTGGTGGAACATGCTTGTGGTATGGCAACTCTGCAGATGGGGGAGTATGTCTCCAATGTATCCAATGGAATCGACACATACAGTGTTAGGGAGCCACTTGGTGTCTGTGCTGGGATTTGTCCCTTTAACTTTCCAGCAATGATTCCATTATGGGTAAGCCTGCTAAATTTCCCCCTTGATATTAGTTGCCTTCTGCAAGATATAACTGATTGCTTAAAGGCTTAGACATTTCAATACTGTTAACCTGCATGAGGCTAACACTCTTTGATTCTTTAGATTTACGATTACTGTTAAGCTCCACAAGTGTTGTTTTCTTACAAGATGAGAATTTTTTGTTAGTGTCGGTATGAGAATTTTTCCTCATTTGTCCAATAAATTAAGTTATAAAATCTAGTCTTTTTGCTTCATAATCTTAATGCAGATGTTCCCAGTTGCGGTTACATGTGGAAATACATTTGTTTTAAAGCCATCAGAAAAAGATCCAGGTGATTATCTTTAGACTATGATGTATATAGGCTTCTAGAGTACTGTCCCTAAAAGAGTAAATAATCTATTTCTTCTTTGGAAGGCGTATTTACGAGGATTTATTGGAAACATCTCTTTGTTTGGAAGTTTATGCTTTATGAAGGTTACCAAGCTCCTTAAAGAAAGTTCTAGGCTTGCCCGGTCTTAGAAAGATGAGAGACAAGACTTAAACATACATAACCATTGGTCTCAATATTAATTTAGGGTCAGGTATTTTGGTGGGTAGACAGGGATAGTCCTCTCTGGCACCTTATTTTATGTTATTATAAACCATATATGAAGCAAGAAATTCATTTGTACTTCCACGTGATTTGATGTTCCTATACAAATGAAATCATAAACAACATCCCTCGATTGTCATCCCCACATTGCAACTTGTTTCTATTATCCTTATGGCTCATTGTATATATGATGCCTCTCATTTTATGGATAGTGTTCAATCTGATTGATATTTGCTTAACATTTTTGTATAACCATTGCATGCAACAAGTTGCAACTTGCGAATATCCTTGCTTTTACTTGAAACTAATTGGACCTTGTGTTGTTTCTCTAGGGGCTTCAATTATACTTGCAGAGTTGGCAACGGAAGCTGGTTTGCCTAAGGGTGTCTTGAATATTGTTCATGGCACAAATGTATGCTTAAAGTTCAAGTGCTTTATCCTCCCCCAACATACTTCATGAACTTCATTTGTTTTTATTTGACATTCATAACTTATGTGCAATCTTTTGTTGATCTTTATTTATGGTACGGAAAACAATAGCAATGAATCTGGAAGATGCTAGATATTGCAGTTGATAAAAACTGTTAGTGCTATACTCAATGTATTTATCGCGCAATCTTTTTGCACCTTGAACTATTCCCACGAAGAAACCCAATGCCTAATTTTAGTATAGCGAAGATTTAGAACTATTCCCGCTTTTAACAAGATGGGAAAAGGGTTAGTGGACTGGATATTCTACCTTCTCTTGTGTTGTAGATTATGAACTGAAAGATAAAATACTGACTTAGTGTCAATATGTTTCCTCTTTTATGGGCCTTGGCCTTCTATTATTTTTTATATTTGTTCCTATGCTTTAGCGATTGTTTGAAAGATGCTACGTCTGATGTTTTTAGTAGTCTGAAATTTGTAAATGTATTACCCTGGTATTGGCATCCTTATGATTATCACCTTGTGCAGGATATTGTAAATGCAATTTGTGATGATGACGATATCAAAGCTGTATCTTTTGTAGGTTCCAATACTGTAAGTATCACAACGCATTTCTTCAATGCTTTTCTTTTCCTTTCTCTTTCTCTTTTTGGTTAAAGAAGACCTTCCTTAATATAAATTTTAGCAATTTAAAGTAGATTCTTTGGTTTTATGTATACAGGGACTAAGCCTTCGGCAATCCCAATTTTTCAGATTTAGTTAGGAGTTCGGCTCCTTTTTTATAGCCCTCATTGCTTTTTGTTTTTTTTGGAGGAAATCTCTTCCTTGTTTTTCTATTCTTTGATCTTCTATCATCATTAGCAAAGTTCGTTTCTTGTTCCAAATAATATATATGTATAAATTCTGACTACTTCTTCTATGCGAATAATAAAAATAGATTGATAACTGTATATATAATTTGTCAAGTGATGCATCTGTCTATCAGGATTTGAGTGTATGTACGATAACTAGGCATAAAACTAGCTGATGGTTGTCTTGGATCACAATATCGACTTCATGTGTTTGTGTGTGACACAAGATGAAAAATGGTCTGTATGTGATTTTTTTTTTTTTGTTTTTCCAATTACATTGGCATATCTTTCAGTTAAAAATGGGAACTATGTTGGAATCTTGGAGAATAAAGTGTTATTGCGGGCTAAGCCTGTTAGGTACAAGTCCATACCCACCTCAACATCGAGGTGTTGAGTCCAATTTCCCCCACCCCAAAAGTATAGAAAAGCCTATGCCTTGTTTCTATTTGCATAAGTTCTATTTCATTTCGCTATCTCTTAGAAGGCCTTTTCCCCTTTCAAAATAGAAGGGCGTTGGCAGCTAATCCGTACAAAAACTTGTGTGTATTTTATTGTTACTCCACCAACAACTGAGCTGTATCATATGTTAGTAGCAAAATTGTTTGTGCTTAATTGATACTGCCATATGCTCAATGATTTTGACAGCAATTTCTAATGGATTTGTTTTTCTCTATTGCATCCTATGCATACATTTTATTTACATTGTTGAAAGGCTGGCATGCATATATATGCAAGGGCAGCAGCTAAAGGGAAACGTGTCCAGGTAAGTCAACTTCGGCTCCTTAGGAAAAAGCATAAATAGTCTTTTTTTACTTTCAGACCGTTGTGATAGTTGAAGTGATCCAAGTTCCTTGCTTCCTTCAGTCCAATATGGGGGCCAAGAACCATGCGATCGTGATGCCTGATGCAAGCGAGGATGCTACTTTGAATGCCCTTGTTGCTGCTGGATTTGGTGCGGCAGGCCAGAGGTGCATGGCACTCAGCACAGTTGTTTTTGTTGGAGGTGCAAAGTCATGGTACGACAATTTTTATCCAATGATTTTTCAATTTAATTCAGGTTTTTGCCTTCACTTTCAGCACAAAAGGTGAATTTTATATTTGGTAATAAACAACAAGCAAGTTATTATATTTCTTTAAGATTGATAACTTTTAACGGCTGAGGGATTCTAATTGAAATCAATTCAATCTTCCATACGCTTGAAACTGGAACATTGAAAGCTCTATAGAACAGTGCAATGGAACTGTAAAATTTTCAATGTGATGTAGGTGCTTTTTGGAAATTGATTCTAATCATTGTTCATAACAGGGATCTGTCATAATAATTTTTTGTTTTACAGGGAGAACAAACTAGTCGAGCGTGCCAAAGCTCTCAAAGTCAATGCAGGATCTGAACCTGATGCAGACCTTGGTCCAGTAATTAGCAAACAGGTCTTCACAGTGTTTCTTTCTTTATCTTATTCTGACCTAGACTATACTACATAATTGTACACTAGGATGATGAAATTGCAGGCTTTCACACTTAATAGTTGATTGATTTTGAAACCAATGACCAAGTAACTTTTAGTTGTACATACAACCAACTCTTTTGCACTACCTGCCTGTTCCATTCTTGAGTTTGTCTTTTTATATTTTTTTTTCCTTGCATTCACAGGCCAAGGAACGAATATGTAGATTAATTCAGAGTGGTGCTGATAGTGGTGCTAGGCTACTGCTCGACGGCAGAAATGTTGTGGTATCTCTCTGTCATTATCTCATATTACCAGCGGTAGATACCTCCTTATGATTTAATCACATTTTATGTTTAGTAGATGAGCTGTTTCACAAAAGGGCATGATACGGCAAACATAAAAACGAATAATGACTGAATGAACTCATCGCTAACTCTTTATATAAATCTAATAGATATGTGATTGTCATGTTGTCATAATTGCTTGAAAATAAAAGTATTCTTTCTTCTTTTTCTTTTGTTAATTTTATATTTTCACATATGGAACTATGAAATTCACTCATGTGACAAGCCAAGGGCCTTGAAGACATGAAATTCACTTGTGAAATTCACTAATGATTTCATTTATGGTTGACAAATAGGTCCCAGGCTATGAGCAAGGAAATTTTATTGGTCCCACTGTCTTATCAAATGTCATGGCAGACATGGAGTGCTACAAGGTAATATCTTTGTGATCGCCTTTTCCTTTTATTCAGAAAAATAACTTATGGCATCTAAAGAATTCAAATATAATGAAATATTACTTTCCTTGTACTGAAACCTCCCTTGTTCTTCACGGTCAAAGTTGAGTTCTTCTCTTCTTTTTGCATAAGTTGCTTAAATGGACCAAGTATGTTGGACAAATTGATACCATTCCCTTGTCTTGTTTTTGTAGGAGGAGATTTTTGGGCCTGTTCTTCTTTGCTTAGAGGTCTGTTTACTACTCTATTCCATGGCTTTCTTCTAATCACGTTTCTTGTAGCTTGTAGGAACTTACTCGTCTGTTATTTTTTATGCCAGGCTGACAGCTTAGAAGAGGCCATAAACATCGTGAACAAAAACATGTACTTCCTTTCTCAATTGTCTTGTTACTAAAAAATTATTCTTCTATTGTAACCATATAAGTTTTTTTTTTTTTTTTACTCAAATTAAGTTTGTGGATAGATACGGCAATGGAGCTTCTATATTCACCACATCTGGTGTCACTGCAAGGAAATTTCAGACTGAGATAGAGGCTGGGCAGGTAAAACAACCGTCTCTACATGGTTAACACGTACCACCATTTTTTTTTTGCGGTTGACCATGGGCAATTCTGGGAAGAAATAAATGGTCTAATTCGGACTCGATAATGAGTTTTACAAACACAAACGTTTTGACAAAATTCTCCAGTCTACTCTGCTTTCTTAGAACTAAAGTTAATTATATCTGATTTGACTACAAGTTTTAATCGGTCTCTTAACTCATATTTGGGTTCTCAGGTCGGCGTTAATGTTCCTATTCCAGTTCCATTGCCCTTTTTCTCATTCACTGGTTCTAAGGCATCTTTTGCAGGAGATCTGAACTTCTATGGTATACAAAATTATTCAGAAACATCTCTTTTATTCAATTTGTGGTTGAAACATTTTTAAGGCAGTGGCCCTTTTTTCCTTTCCTTCTGGTTGATATTAGTTTTATAATGCTGTTTCTTAGGATGAAATTATTTTGATTCTGACAGTTTTTTTGTGCTACCTTCTTCAGGAAAAGCAGGAGTCAACTTCTTTACACAGATCAAAACAGTAACTCAGCAATGGAAGGACTTGCCCAGTGGCAGTGGTGCAAGCCTAGCAATGCCAACTTCTCAGAAGGCATAATTTCCATTCTGAATGATGTCCTGTTCTTGTGACTGGTCTAAACTGCACTTTCTCCCACCCAAGAAAAAAAAAAAAGACAAGAAAAAACACTCAATAAAAGGGCATTTTGCCATTACCTCTGTAAATTAATCCAGATGAAGCGGATGTTTACTTAAGAAAAATTACTGGATGATGGAAATGGCAAATGATATCTTAACATTGTAACATAACATGTGAAACACGCTAGTGGACTGAATAGAGAAATTAGTGTAGATTCAAAGCATAAAGGTTCAAAACCATGCTAATTCGAACCCCTAAACTAAACGGACCTTCAAAGAGGCAATTTTTATTTGTATTTATTTTATTTTATTTTATTTTTCCTTTTTTGAGGGGGGTGGTGGGGTGGGGTTATTTAAGTGTTCATAGGGAAGGGTTATTTAAGTGTTCAGAGGGAATTGGGGAAGAAAGTTCCAAATAGGTAATAGACATGCATACTAAAGATTACCAGGCCACGGTCTATGCACTAGTTGATAATCGAGTTGACCCACGAGCATTCTGCCCATAATCTATTAAGATGGGATGCCATATTAATTGCTCTGCGGCAGTTTACATTACAAATACTAAAATTCAATGGCTTTCTAGGTTCTGAATTTTAGGCCTTACATTTGTACGTCTTGTTCGGTGCTCATTTTGTTTTTCCTTCTACTCCGGTATCGACGTCGTCGGGAACTGCTTTTTGTTTCCCCCTTCTCTGTCTTCTTCAGTATTGAGCTGATCACTTGCTGTTTTTTTCTGTTTCAATGCATCACAATTTCCTGGCTACTTAACTGGCTGACTTGATTTCTTTGGAATCGGAGCTGGGACAATCTTGAGCAAAGATATCACGTTGTTTGCTTTGGGTGCCTCGTAGGCAGCCTTGTGTTTCTCCCCTTTGAGGTGGGAAATCTTGTTTCTCTCACATCGAGTCGCGACATTACATATAGGGCAGTTCCACTCCTGGACTTCAGTAGAAGCAGTTGTTCTTGTCTCTGGAGGTCTGTTCTCAGTATGAATGAGATCAGGCACAGTTTGGCTTCCTGACAATACATGGGAAAGAAAACGATAAAGGGTAGAATAAGCAAGGAGGTGACATCAAAAAAAGGCAAAACAAGTACTAGCTTAACAAAAACTTCTTATGTGAGAAAACGAGGACTAATGGCAATGAGCAGGAATTTAAAAGTAGAACGTGGGAGAGAGATAAGTGGATAGCAAGTATGAAAGGGGAAAGAAAAAACTAGAAATTCAATGGAAGCATTAACGAAGAAACTTAAATGCAAATTATAGCACATGTTATAGCATGTGCCATTGCAGATTATGAATTCTCAAGTTATTCTCTCAGAGAAAACTCCAATATTACTTGCTTAACTGATGCAACTTCCTTCTTCTTTATGACCTGACAGCTCTGATTTCTTTGTCTGCAACATTACAACTGCTACTGAGTTTGACTACAATAACGGAAACATGGTAAGTTTAGCTCCTCAAGAGGACAAATGAATTATCAAGATCATAATATAACATTTACATTCAGATCTTTCCATCTCAGAAAAATGTGTTTTTTACCTTAGAAGCAATGAGTTTCTCCAGAGCTCCAGGTCCATTCTATCTTACACGTCTCCATCTCAGCTAGAATCTTTTCGCTCACAATCGGAGACTCTTTTCTGTTTTGGAACCCATTGATGAGAAACTGAGGTGTGATGCAGATGCATGGCCAAATAAGGTGTTGATAGACATAAAAAGCCCCATCAAAGTAAGGTATCACCAGCCAGCAAACAACCATTAGCTTTATGTATGCCCAAAATGGAAACCTGAAATTGGAAAGCAGATCAATTTTTTGTTTAATTTCTTACAATAACATATTAAAATCTTAGAGAACAAATTTTATAGACTCAGCAAGTCTATAACTTTTATTAATTACTCAACTAGCCAACACCTTCAATTAGTTAGAATATCATTGAACAATTATGATCATTGTAAGATTCAGAGAAACCTTGCATTCATCTGTATCATGAGGATAATTAACTTGCACTAAAAATTGTTCATTGAGGGGGGAAAAAAAAGAGCTTATCTCATGTCTCATCTCAAATGAGTTTTGCATGTTGTTTGAAAGCTATAACACAACCACCTTGTCAAGTAGCTTCCAAATGATTCCAAGAATTGCCGATTCTTTACACACACATATACAAGGTGGGATCGAACTCGCAACCACTCCAAAACCCACCCCACTCAAATCCCCATTGCCACTGAACTGATACAATTAATATTGTTGAAATGCTTCAATCAAACTAAATCTTTTGAATTATTTCCTTGGCGCTCATAGTACTTCGAAGCTGATCAACTTCTCATAATAATCATATCATGGAATGTTTAAATTTCTTCCGGCAAAGGAGTCCAACATTTCATTCGCATATTGCCTTTTTTTTACTGTACACTTACTTCAAACTAATAGGAAGAGTACCCAGAAACAACATAAATTACAATCAATATAAATGTTGATTTTAATTCAAATAATATCCCCCAGATTATGCCTTTGCCAAGTGAAATTCAAATAATCTTAGAAAGTAGAGTGAAAAATTACCGTTTGAGAAGGCTTCCTAAAGCAAGCTCAAGGAGCAGAATCAAAGAGAGGATGACCCAATAAGCATTCAACTTTTGTGTTTCTGGAAAGGAATTGATCTCAATTGCCCTTACAGAAGCACACCTGCTTAAAGAAAACAATCATTAAAAAAAAAAAAAAAAGCAAGCATTCCTCACCAAAATGCTATAAACTCTTGAAAGCAAATATAACATGTGAGAAACAAAATAAAATGTATTTTATCTTCAACATCATCATGGCCATTTTCGTAATGACAGCTAATTAATATGTACTATCACTATTTTTTGTGTACTGATTTGCATGCTTGACAGCAGATAGAAATATATGTAAGAGTATATTCGTAAATAAAGATCATAAGTAAAAATCGAAACATAATAAAAAAAATGTCAAAACAAAAGTTACAGGGATAGTGGAACTTTACCAAAGTAATAAGAAAACATATGTACTGAAGAGAGAGAGAGGGGCTTACAGAGGAAAAACCAAGGCAAGTAGAGGCCTGCATGTAAACCAGAAACAAAACGAGGGAAAAAAAAGTGGAAATTAATTAAATGGGTAAAACTAGACAGAAATACACGTTCAATCTCACTCACGTTCAAATTGATTATCTATTGGAAAATTCGCTACTGCTATAAGACGTTAACTGAAACTGAAATAAAGATGACCAACAGAAACATATATCTATACACACACACACATAAGTGGAAAAATAAATAAATTCATTATCGTGCACACAAAAATTTCAAACTGCAACGAAGTTTTTTTTTTTTTTTTTTTTTTTTTTTTTTTTCTGGTGAGAAAATGCATACCATGCCAGAATATCTAAGAAATAATTGACAGCAAATTTAAGGAAAGAGAGGAGACCCATCTTGCAGGTTCAACTTCTAATTTATGTTCGGTATTTAGGACCTTTTTAGATCTCAAAGAAATGCAAATAATGAAATGTGAATGTCGAAGCAGGAACCATGGGAAGACCATGTGACCATAAACAGAAGTGAACTTGACCAAGAAAAGATCCTTAAAAAGCAGCTTAGAGTAAACGCCGATTGTAATGTAAACAAACACTTTTCAATACGGCATTAATTTTGACGTTAGATTTGTAATACTGTAAATTTGAGGGTGTTATCACTAAATTTAACATATAATAAATTTAATATTTGATTTTTATTAATTAATAAATTATTTTTTTTAATAATTATAATATTTTTATTTTTTTAATTATTTTAACATTAAAAATTTATTTTTATAAATTTTAAAATTTAATGATTATGATAAAAAATAAATATAATATCTTAAATAATATTATATATTAAAACATAAAATAAAATAACATGCATTAAGTATTCTATTTTTATATTTTTTAACTGTGAATATAACAACAGCATTGAGATTTGCGTGAAGGTGCTTTAGATACACAGTCAAGCTGTCCCTTTGAAAAAGCACTTGTTTTGAAATTAAATTTTTAGGTACTATTAGTGGAGACGAAAACACGTGCTTTTATCTTTAAACTCCAATTATTACATATGGGGCTTATTTTTCTAATAACAAAATTTCACGACGTAGTGCATTATTAGTTTGCATGAAGTATGGTTCCGAGACCCCTAAAATTAAAACTTAAAATGAGAGAAATAATAGCATTTAGCACATTTAGTATTGCGTCAATATTCACGTGTCATCCTATGATGTAATTTTAAGAATTTGCATAATATAATCTTGATTATCTGCAGCCCTAAAATAATAATACAATATGAGTATTTTACCTTGGGTAATTAAATAGCGTAGTAATAGCAGCAGCAATAATAATAATAATAATAATAATAATAATAATAATAATAATAATAATAATATCAATAATATCAATAAATAGACAATGCAATTATATAAATATATATTTATAAGGTGTTTTGTTAGCAGTGGAAACTATTAGTAGGAAACTATTTTTACTGTAGCATTAAAAGTTTTACACTATAATAACTTTTTTTTCTTTTTAATACAATATGTGAGAGCTTTATACTATTTATAACTAAATTTGTGATTCACACCACCTTTAGCCAAACACCCTCTTAGTATATACTTTACCAGGATTACAGCCCACTATAGTGATTTTGGGGTCCAGGAAAAAAGTGCTTTATAGTTTTGGCGCCAAAACTATCTTAAAAAAATGTTATACATATACGTAAAAATCAGGGGACAATTTTTGAAAAGCTTAGGAGCAAAATATAATTAATGGTTAACATATAATTTCTAAAAATTTGAGGTCCAAATATAATTTACTAAAAATTTTGGGAAAAATATAAAAATTATTTACTTTTTGTTTAAAAAGTATGACAAAATTATCAATACCAAACACTTTTTTCTCTTTTTTTTTTAAAATAAAAACAAATGGTAGTTACCAAGATAATTAAACAAATAACAAAAAACAAGTCTATAGTAATTAAAAAAATAACTATCACATATTTTTAGCTCTCTATCCCTTGTGAGTCAATTAGATGGTATGTCACTTCTTTGCTGTCACTATTATGTTTTACCACTTATTTTTCCTTCCTTTGATTCATAAAATTTTTTTAGCCAAAAATGTTAAAATATCCTTATATAACACTTGTTTGCCTTAGATAACACAAAATACTTATTATCAATTATGTCTTTATACTTTTTGAAAGTAATATGTTTCAAACTTTCTTATGATAATGGTAAAACTAAAAAGCAATGCCACATAAGGAGTATTTCTCAAATTGACTCATCCTTTTTAGTTAACAAGATGAACAAATTATTATAATTTTCTCCACCATTCACATTTCTTGTTCATCTGACTCTTTTTGCATTCTTCTACTTCCATTCCTCCAATCTTCTACTCTTCATTCCTCCAACAAATTGGAGAGTTATTTATAGGGTGTTTGATATAAGATAGTTGGGATCATTATCTCAGTTATAGATAATGTAAAACTTTCACATGCTATAGTAAAAAAAGTTGTTACAGTGTAAACCTCTCAAATGTTATAGTAAAAATAGTTCTAACCAATAGTTTTCACCACCATACCAAACACTTTATTGGTTGTTCCTTTTTTAGCCTTAAAGTTTAGTGGCAACATTACTCAAAATTTACCACTTTTTTCTTTTTCTTTTTTTTTTTATAGAATGTCAAAACAAAATAGGGGAGAAAAAAAAAATTTGTATACCCTTTTCTATTATGGAAACCATCCTTTTTCCCACCGGTGGAGCATTTTTTGGACATGCCTCAGATCAAAATTGGTTGGTTGAGATTTCCATGCCATTTCTATATTACTTTTTGGATTGCACATACATGATCAAAGGCTTCAATGTAATGGGTCCCACGGGCTAATTAAAGGCATCAATGCAGGAGCGGCATCAATTCCAAGTTACGCTGTGGGGCACCTCTCCCCACATGGCTAGTGCTTTACATGGCTACCCACATGGCTGCCACTTAGGTGTAATGTGGAGTGTGATGATTATGACAGTGGGACCCAAAAAATAGTTTTAAAAAATTATTTATCTTCTTTCATCTCATTCTTCACACCAAAATTAAATCCAATTTTTGGGTTTTTACGCTTCAAGGCTTCATTTTTGTTTTCTATTTTCTTTTTTCTTTAATTCAAATATTAACAAGATGTTCATTCTTATTTTTCTTTAATTGCTTAAGTGTTTCCCTATAATCATTATCACCTTTCTCTCCTCCAAAAAAAAAAAAAAAAAAAATTTGTACATTTCTTTGGGACAGTTTCAAACTTATATGTTGTAGATCGGTCTTAGATTTTTTATCCTGAATTAAAACAAGAATGAGATCCCTTCAAAAACAAAAACAAAAAACAAACAAGAATGAGATCAAACAATTTAGGCCCATCAGAATGAGTGGGGAACGAAAAAAGTTCAAAGTAAAAGGAAAGAATCGTTATGCAAGTTAGGGAAATTTCTCTCTCATTTCAAATCTATATTAGGTAAATCGAATATTTAAGAAAAATTTTTAGATCTAAGGGGACTATAACAAAACCATGTCTAAACCCAAATAGAAACTTTAAAAGAAAAAAAAAAGTCAGAGGTGGCGCAAACACTAAAGCTTCCCATACCATATGCCATCTTGTCGGACAAGATGAGTGCCTAAATCTTGCCAGAGATCGTCAAGAAGCGGCGGCCATCAAACCTTTTATAACGCCTTCTTTTCGGACGTCACAGATATCGTTACATTTATTTTTTAAAACATTAATTGAAGCAAACTATTGTAATTAATAACGCATTTGAATTTATAGTTTGGAAAAGCATTTCCAGGATCCGTTACTTTTTTTTTTTTATAAAAATACAATTTATGAGAAATTATAAATTTGCTTAATTATAACAATTCGCCTTTTCATAAACATTCTATAAATAGTTTGCTAATATCATTTAAAAATTAAATGACCTTTGAAAACAAAAGATAAAATTGTTTGAACACATCTCGGCCGGCAGGCCGAACTTTTAATTTCGGCAGGCCGAACTCAACTGGCAGGTTGAAGGTCACCCATCGGCAGGCCGTTCGAGGCCTTGCAAAATGGGGTTTTAAAATCAACAAGATCGGCAGGCCGATCAAAATTATTCGGCAGTCCGACCAGTATGGTCGGCAGGCCGAACAAAAGAAAAATTTGATTTAAAAATAAGTTTTAAAACTTCAAATGTGGAAGAAACTTTATAAAATAATAAAAGTCTATTAAATAATTATTCTCAAAAATTATAAAACATATCCTTAAAATTCAAAAATGTTATAAACATTCTCAAAATCGAAAATCATAGATTATTCCATTAAATCTCTTTCCTTGGCGTTCTTCCATTTGCAAACCATTTTCTTAAGCTCACACGCCTGTCAGTGTCCTCCGCCTACTCCATAATTTTCTTACCCTTATCTGCAACATGATGAAAAACTTGAATAAGCTAATGCTTAGCAAGTACATTGTAATTCTCACAACTTAAAAACATTTCATGAACATCATCATCATCATCATCATAATAGTGTCTAGGCACATTTTCATAAGAACATATCTTTCATTACATCAACCATATTAAAACTTATCCATTTTATCTTAAGGGGCCTAAGTGTTGCACCATAACATCATCATCATAGGCGCGCCATCATGAGAGGAGAGGGGTAGCTAATCCCAAACCAAACATTGGGGGACCTCATAATTGATGGGTCAAAAATGTCTATAGTTTATGGTTCTACAATTCCACGAGAGATCTAATCAACACTACAACTCAAACTCACTAAATGGTCATATGTAACTCACAATGGTTTGAGGAAATTTGGTGTCATCACCAAAGACACGAGTTCTGTAGAAGCTCCTGCATCCCTCTCACAATAGTCAAGTTGTGGAAGCTCTGAGACATGGCGATGCAACAAAAAAAGTGTAAGCAAAAAGGGGGCCATAAGAAACAAATGATGTAAGCATCACCATGCGAGAAGCACAGGGAATGGCAATACACTTGAATGTCATAAGCCTTTTTTTAGGACACGAGTTCTTCAAGAATGGAAGTCTTTCTCTATTTTGCTTTTGGGCTCCAAGCTACAAAAAACATGTTTTAATTTTGTAAAAGGAAAGGCACAATTTCATAACGAGCAAGAGGTGCACAAGCCAATAAACTTAAGGCTAAATCTTATCACTTGATGCACTCTTCTTTGGGATGTGGTTGCAACTGAGTACCATATGTCCTCTATCGGGTTACAAGTCCTTTGAAATGGAAGTATCTTTATCTTTCTCATGGACATTGGGCCGCTATAAACATGTTCTAGTTTAGAAAAATAAGGAGCACAAGTTCAAAATAGCCAAGAAAGATGAGAAACTAATGAAGCAAGGGTTACACCTTAACAATCAATGCTTTCTTTTTAGGAATATAAATCTCATGATCCTTCTTTAGGGTGGTGAACTAGAAGGAGTGTGGAGGGACGTAAAAAAAAAGGATACAAAAATGTTAAAGGCATGTGATGGAGCAAGCACAAGGAATTCACAACAAAATAAGCTCTTTTAGCCACTAGAAAAGCTATCTAGGAGCAGCAGTTTCCTCGTCGCCATCTTGAGCCTCACTTTGCTTGGGGGCATGTTTTCTAAGTAATAGTTCCATTCAAGGAGTTATCCTTGGTGTTTTGCTTCTCTTTTTTGATTCTTGTGTCTTTAAATTCTTTTGAAACCAAAAGTGGATCTCAAAATCACCACCAATGAGGAATTAAAAGATTTGGATATTGGGGGTTACCATGAAGATTGTGCTTGCAACTAGTGAGACCTCACATGGAGTGACACCAACAACTTATTGGTTTACGCAAGGGAATATCATAGTAAAAAAATCAATTATTGAAGAAGTTCAAGAGTCAAGAGGGCTTACCAGAATTCCTTTGAAGCAGTTAAAACACCTTCCCATGGCGATGATGAAGTACGTAGCATGGTTGCAAGCAATGCTGGTGAACCAACTTTAACGAATGGTGGCAAAACTTCAAAAAAAAAGGAGAAAAAAGAAAGTAGTCACAGTGATGCATAAGCGTTCTCGCACAACGACATTTTGACATAAGCATAAAGAAGAAATGCTAGTATGAGCATCTTATGCGACAACGTAAGCAAGCAAGACGATAAATAAAAGAAAGTAAACAAGGTGGTGGAATGGAGATCAGATCCGAAACTTTTAACACCGACAAATCTGATGTGTTTAACAGAAGTCCAGTGTCAAGACTTAAAAGCAACATTGAAACGCAAAGGAATCTCTACAACAAGGAGACAATTATGACATCCTTGCCACCAATAGAAATCCAAACATCAAAGAAAGACCTGCCATTGCAACCACAACAACAACAACAAAACGAACAATGTTTACAGTAATTTCATCTAAGCAACAACAAGCAAGTGGCCTACACCCATGGCTAGGAACTTTAAGCAGTACCAACAATGGATCCTAGGAGCAACAATAAAATGAGGTAATGAAGTTATAAGCAGTTTAGAACAAAAGCACTTATCAATAATAGAGCAGGAGAGCTTCTACTGCAAAAATAAACATGATCAACCTTGGAGTTGAGCAATATAATGGAACTACACACAGTTATTACAAGCAAACATCTATACACAAGCAAGAAATAAAGGAAATTTTTACATCATCAACCATTATTCAAGCCTTAAAGAGATAAGTACCAAAGAAGGAAACTTCTAAGATAGGGGTGGAGCTTAGAAGCAAAGGCATTTACCAATTATTTCAAAGGCTGGAATGTCTCCCATGGCGAGGAACAGTGAGGCGGAGGATAGTGGTAGATGAATTTCGACAAAGACGAAGAAGAACAAAAGAAATTGGTTAGGGTGATGGCCCTAACACGATGGACGATAGATGGCGGTAGGTGACAACAAATGACAAGGTGTTTCTCCACCCTCCATAGAGATCAATAGAAGAATGGTGGAAAGAAAAGGTTTTCCCCCTTCCTTCCTATCATGGTTCTTTCACTGGTATTTTGTCTTTTCCTTTGAGAGATAGGATGTTAAGTTGGCTTGCTTGGATAGGTCTTTAAAGGAAAAGAAATAAGACAGAAAAATGAAGTGGAAAAAATTGTACTGGCTAAGGAAAAGGAAAAAACATACAAACGACAACCCTTGGTTTGAAATGGCAAGCCTCAAGTTAGCATATGTAAATATATGCAATTTGGAGGAACAAGCATCCAATTGTCTGAAGAAGTCATAAACAACACTTTAAACGATGCTTTTGGTTAAGATTAGGGCTCCAAAAAAAAAGACGATGATATTATGAGAGGAAGCTGAAGCAACAAAGTGACACATTAATAAGCTTTTCGCATAAGCTCACTCTATGGTGAAAAAAAGGAAATCCATCTGGTGAAGCTTGCTCTAGCATAACTACGCTTCTGGTGCATATATATAATAAAATAAAAGATTCATATGGTAGGATTACTTCTCTTTAGCAATGGACGTTATCAATGGTATTCTATAAGCAACGTACATAAGGACGGTCACAGAACGGACAGCACGATTTGAAGATTGATTGTTTGGAGCACTATATAGCCCGCATAATCAATGCGCTAATATCAATGCTTGAATTTTTGCAAGATAGAAATCTAAGCCTATATCCCATGATATCACCTGAGGTATGATAGTTGGTGTTAGAAAAATAATACGCAGCGAAATTTAAAAATTTTAAATCAGAGTATTTTCAAAACACAAGTTTGACATGCTACAAGTATAAATTAACTTGATCTTACTAACCTTGTATTCGTCGAAAAGCTCTCGAAATTTGTGCAGAGAAATAACATTCCAGAAGAGCCTCAACCAACTGGTCTTCTTTGCTATTCTCTATCCACGATCGGAGTGAGTGTGGGCTCACACGTACAGCTCTTCCTCAAGTTGACTCTCCTTTCAACCAATTGAGAGAACCCAAAGCTAGTGTTCGTGATTTGTGAATAAGAGCTCTCAGGGAGTTTCAGATTCTTACCAGTAGAGTATCACTCTTAATCTCTCAATTGATCTAAATAACTCATGAGACTCACTCTCTATTTATAGAGGTTAGGTCTAGGGTCATTCCTTATCAGATAAGGTCTCAAAAATTCAAAATAGAATCAAATTCGGGTCAATATCGGATGAAATCTGTATAAAAATGCGTGATTTTTATTCCGCGCATTGGCAGGCCGAACTTTTTCATAGGCAGGTTGAACTTGCCCCATCGGCAGGCCGAACTTTAAGATCGGCATGCCAAACTGCCGAAAAAAAAATCTCAGCGAATCTTTTATTTTCCACCCGAGATTCTATTGGATAAAGCCTCAGTTTTAATTCAAATAACCCAATAGAGAAGTTATCTAATTAAAACAACTTTATCTAGATAATCTATAGGATAATAAATAGATTTCTAATAATTCTACAAGTTTGTCTTGATTTAATTTATCTGAATTAAATTAACTAATAAACAGACAAGAATTATCCGATCCCAATAATTCAACAAGTTTATCTTGAATTAATTTTGTCACAAAATTAATTCAATCGATAAACAGACATGAATTATTTGATTCTTCCAAATTTCAACCAATCTAATAAATCTGACATAAGTCACCAATTATTGTAAAAGCATGCCGTATCGTTACAGGATTTATGAGCTAGCAAAGGGGACCAAATGGACCTATATAGTTCAAGCTCTTGATAATTATGAAACCCAATATCCCAGATATATATTTCATAATT
>CAMOHE010050012.1:0-56907 GCA_946598075.1 Artocarpus hirsutus | reverse complement strand
CAGTCGGATTAAGGAGAGATACGATTTCAGAAAATACCGAAAAAAATGTGTGCTTACCTCAAAATAATCCTTTTCAAGCTTCCTTCGAATTTACTCTCACAAAGTTGCAATATTTTATTCAAATGATAGCAAGAGACTTGAGGGAGAGGAGGGAAGGAAACGTAAAGGAAAGAGAGAAAAGAACTAAGGGAATTTGAGAGAGAGAGAGAGAGAGCGTGAGGAAGAAAACGTGAGAGAAAGAGAGAGAAATGAAAAATGTCTGAGAGAATTTTGAGTGTGAGAAATTCACGTGAATGAGAAAAGAAAGAAGAGGGAATGTCTATACTGTAATTTCAGAAATCCTTTTATTAAAATTAGGCAATTACACGTGAAAATGGAGGGAATTAAGGAAAATCATTTGATTTAGCTCCACTTACCATGTTTCACAATTTTCAAAAGAGGAATTCATATTTAATTAATCAAATCAACAAAAAGTCAAACAATTTATTTCCTAAAATGAGGAAATCAATCCAAAAATAAAGAAATCATTCCATAATTATGAAAAATAGAGGAGGTCAACAAGCTTTATGATATTAGAATTTTTCTGATTAAATTAAAGGTAAGTTTGCGTGGGAATGAAGAGAATTAAGGGGGAAAAAGTCAAAACTTTCAAGAACGATTCGAGTAACCATATTTTGCATTTGTAAAACGAGAAACCTTATCAAAGGTATTCAATCAATTCGAAGTCAAACATATATTTTCCTAAAATGAGAAAATTATTCCAAAAATATGTCAATTAATCAAAATAAATATGATTAAACATATAACATTAATAACATGAACACTTGAGCATATTAATTCCACGTGAGCGTCACCTGCCATAACACTTAAAATAAAATGGTTAGCACCATTATATCATATATCATAACACATATCATAAATATAACATTTAACGTCGTTATTATCATGACATAATCCGTTACACAAAATTAGAGGGGTGTTACATTTTTTCCCAACACTAACTTGTAGTAAGCTAGTTGACGGAAAGTCAGAAGGCTGGCTTATAAAAAAGGTTAGATCAATCTATGGGAATTCTATATTTTGCTAATTACATATTTTAATCATTAATATTATTTTTTGAGAAGCTTAGAAATAAACAACTATATTATGATATGTACATAAATTCTCAAACACGATAGATTAGCTATTGAGAAGAGTAAGATTCTTGTAGAAAATGTTTGGTTATGCCTTTCACATGCTTGATGTAATGTGTCATAGTTTCCAAGATAGAAAATGTCCAGTTTTCCAGTCAAGGAACATGGATGACCCATATAGTAATTGATTTCTGAATTCCCCTGATTTCTGAATTCCCCTGGTCTTTTATGGCTTTTCCTTAGCTCCTATATATACTAACATATTGTAATGCTTTGTTATTAAATCAATGATGAGTAACTGTCATTATTCAAATTTTGTTCTGTAAGCATACTACTTATGCAAAGTTTATTTATTTATTTTTTTTTTTTGAAAGGGTGGTTGAATATTTTTCTATGAGGGTATTTGCAGATGGTGCTTTTATTTTTTGGGTTTAAGACGAAAAGTATATCAAAAACTCAGGTATTTGCTATCTTTGTTGTACTGTGAGTCCAATTGTTAGAGCCCTTTGATTAATATAATTGCTGCAATTTGTAGGGGATAAAAGCCACATTTAACTCGGTTGATTTTTATTGGCAATGCAAGTTGACTTTTGTGACCGGAATTCTACGAGATCTAATTAGCTTAAAACAGCGTTTGATTATGTCTAATTTATAGAGAAGCTACTAAATTTCTGTCTGATTAACTTTGATTGTTTTATGTATCATACCTAGGGCTGATAAATCGTGTTATGTGTCGTGTTCGTGCCAATACGATTACAATACAACACGATTATACTGAATACAAACACGACACGATTAATAAACATGTGTAAAATATAAACACAAACACGACAATAACACGAATAACACGACACGACACAATTAACACAATTAATACACCTATCACAAAATTTTTTTTTATATAAAATTTTTTAAAAGTTTTGACTAACTAAAATAAAACTCTATTACTATACATTTTAATAATTTTTATTTATAATTTTCACTCTTAAATTTTTTATTTATAATTTTCTTTATTTATATTTATTTATTACTAAATGTTTAAACTACAATAATATTATTTAAAGAGCCCACTTGAACCAAGACATACTAAGCTCTCAATACTATTTCACGCTTCACCAAGTGAGGGAATTGTATTTCACGTTTCAACAACTGAGGGAATTGTCTTATATAGACAATAATGAGGGAGAAACTCTCATTCTTTGTCGATGTGGGACTCCAGCAAAGGAGAAATTTTAAAACCACAAAAGTACAATAAATAGATTACAAGCACTCATTTGATAACAAAGAGCCTCGCAGCTTGCCGGAGAACCGGCAAAAAAAAAAAATTTGCATACGAGGTGCAAGGATCGAAACTTGCTGGTGCAAAAGTATTACAATTTTTTTTATATATGACAATTTTTTTTTTTATTTTAATACCATAAAACTACAATAGATATATTAAAAGCTCTCATTTAACAACAATATTCATGCAGTATAGTGATAAATTGGTGGTGATATTTAAACTTTGCACACCTCAGGTGCAAGGTTCGATCCTTGCTGGTGCAAAATTATGAATTTTTTTTTTTAATACCATAAAACTACAATAAATATATTAAACGCTCTCATTTAACAACAAATATTCATGCAGTATATTCATGCAGTATGGTGGTGAATTGCGGTGAGATTTAAACTTTGCACACCTCAGGTGCAAGGTTTGAATCCTTGCATCTTCAAAATTATGAAACTTTTTAATTTTTTAAGTTTCAATGTGCTATAAACGGGCTATAAACGTGTCGTGTTGACACGTTTATTGCACGTTTAATTAAACGTGTTAAACGTGCTAGCACGAATCCAACACGTTTATTTTCGTGTTATTTGTGCCAACCTATTTATGGCTCAATTAATATACGTGCGTGTCAAACCCATTTATCTCGTGTCGTTCTCGTATCGTGTCATCGTGCCGTGTCCGAAATTGCCGGCCCTGATACCAAGTATATCGCATGTTCATGTAAGGTATTTTCTGCAATTATTATAATTTCGGCTATAATTTATCATTAAACGTTTTTTTTTCCTCGAAACATTGTCAATGCAAGGGCATAAATATGGCTAGGTAAAATGATATGTTCTTGTGAAAGAAAAGATGCTTGTTATTAACTATTATGCAAGTTTGTGTATCTAGTTATTTTTATGAACAAAATATCAAGCTATTCATTTCTCTCTTTTGTTATTAAATGTTGGTTGTCGTTGATTACTTCATATTCAAAGGTATGGCGTGCTTCATGCATGTTTTGGTACCTCCTTTTTCGGGTTGCTCTGGAGTCCTTATCTGCTTGCAAATTGCAATGTCACAAAGTGTTCTTTTTTTTTTTTTTGGTTGCAATTACCCTTTCTCCCAAGAAATTTTTTTTTTTCCGCTCTTAGAAATACGTCTTGATTGTTAAGGATGTGATTGTAATTATGTTATTCGTCATTTGTACTGCAAATAACTAGACCTTTAGTCAGTACAGTATTTTACGAAACTTTTAATTACAACAAAATATTGTAACTAATGTATATTTAGTTGCAATTTCTTGCAACAAAAATTCAATTAAAGTTTCGACTAAATGCATATTAGCCACACATAAATATTATGACTAAATTTTTTTTTAAAAACTGTTGAGACTAAAAGTTTAATTTTTTGTAGTGAATAAGTAGCTAGTTTTGTTTCATATTTAATTTAATTGAATTTCCCTGTTGAAATAAGCGTTTTGAAAGTTTGTGTTAATGCGCACAGTAAATTTCAATATATTTTCCAATATCTAACATACAGATCTAACTTAGGTTTCTTTAAAAAAAATCCTTTTCCCTTTATGGTGTAATTTTATCGAAGGCTAAAGCAAGCAGAATAAAGAAGACCTGCAATCCGATATAATATAGGATGATTTTTCCGTGGAGTTGGACGAACTATACACAAGGATTCTTTCATGATTGACCGTAACAATCATGATTGTATTTTTCTACGTGAACATTGTATTTAATATTCTTTTATTACGTCTAAGGAAAAAAAAAATACAAAAAACATTTTTATTCTTTCTTAAATAAATATTACACTATTTTTTTTATGCTTCAAAATTAATAAATAGGATAAGTTAAATTGAATATTGACCTTTTTAAAATTAAAAAAAATAGAAACAAAATTTCAGTGGTTGTTAAATAAAAAGTATGTAGCCACATACAAGACTTTTAACAACACAAAACATATATTCTAAATGTTAGGATTTTCTCTATAAAATAAAATAATGGTTATTTGATTTTATTTTATTTTATTTTAAAAATGTGGACCATAATTCCTATCGATTTAAAAGTGGTTATGACAATTCTTATAACCGTATTTGGTAACTGCTCATGGTTTTATGTATTTAAAAATAAACTATGTGATGAACAAAGTAATTTTTTACAGACTTTAAAATTTTCTTACGTTCTCTAAACCTATAATCTCATTTTAGAAAATACACTATCGATTAGAGATTACTAAGGTTTAGAAGAGCACTCAAACCTATACACGGAGAAAAACACTATTACTTTTCAACAGACTGAAATGGCTAAAGGTAAGCATTTTCACGTTTTCGTATTTGATCTAGATGCTATTTGGATATTAAAGCATGTTTAGATCGATCATACTTTTAGCAACCCAATGTTTTTCTTTTTGCTTCTTTTTATGCAAGTGATCTTTATTTTTTGTAACATGAAAACCGTGCCATTAGTTTTAGCAACATTTTTCTTATTGTTGTTAAAAATTTTCCGCCACACATACAAGGCCAACATGTCCACAACATATAATTTGACGTTTCTAAAAACTTTTATCAATGCTTTACACGTTTTTAATCACATTCTGATCACATTGTTGAAGCCTAAATTTCTTATAGTTGTGCAAACCATCAAATAGGTAGCCTAAGTGTTATGGACTATCATATCGGGACTGTTATCAAAGGTACTTTTTGAGAATCTTCAAGGTGAAAGTTTGAACCTATCAACTTAGTATTTGATTTTGGGCGCCTAAAACCACACTCTTGTTTATCTATTTTGTGTGAATAATCATATCAACATCAAGAAAACTTTTTCTGTAACATCCATAAATATGCTAGCACCGTTTGCTCACTTCATAGCATTTATACTAAAATAATAATAATGATAAACCTTAAGGGGACGTTTGGTATGCAGTAATCCTGAGGTAGGAATGAAAATCTTATAGAGTCTCATGTTTAGTATATAGTAATCTGAATTTTAGATTCTTGAGGAACTTATTCCTATGGGATTCAGATTACCTCATTTTGGGGTAATCTGAAGCCCATCCAACAAGTGATATTCATATTCTTGGGAATCTCAAAACTATAGAAATCTCACATTTTTTTCATGATGATGATGATAATAATTATATTATTATTATTATCATAATATTATAAATTAATATTTCTATGCAATACAAATATAAAAATTATATCAATATAAAATAATAATTTGATAATAATGTTAATAATAACATTAACAATATTAATAATATATAATATAATAAATATACAATATCTAAATATAATATATATTATTATTAAGTAATATTAGAATATAAAATATATAAATACTATAATAATAAAATAAAATAATTTCATACTATTATTATAAATTATTATTAATATATAATATAGATATAAATTATATCAATATAAAATTATAATTTAATAATAAGAATAATAATAACATTAATAATAAAAACATAATAATATAACATCAATATGAATAGTATAATATTAATATTAATATTCATAGTAATATCAATATTAAATTATATAAATACTATTATAATAATTATAAATAAAAATTATAGCTAAATATGTTTAATATTTTCTATAACAATATTTTTATTTAATATTAATATTAATATAAATACTAATATATTATTAGGAATTATATTTTTATTATTATTTATATTCATATCAATATATTATATATTATATACAACATTTTAATATTAATATATTGTTAAATAATAATTCTACGATTATTATAAATTAATATTTTTATATAATATATAGAAAGTATTGTATTGATATAAAATAATAATTATTTAATAATAATGATATTAATAACATTAAATATTCATAGCAATATTAATGTTAAATTATATATAATTATTATTTTATTATTTATATTTATATTATTATTATTTAATATTAGTACTAATATATTAATATTAATACTATAAATTAATTTGTCAATTATACAAGATTCCTATGTACAACCAAACACAGTAATGTATTATTCTTAGAAATCTAATAGAAGATTCTTATGTATAACCAAATGTGATAATCTTGGTTTCTATTAATCATATTTCCTACCATCATTTTCCTAGGAATATGATTCGTACTGATTAGTGCATACCAAACGGCCCCTTGAGGTATTCTCTTTGCTTGAATAGAATTCTTTTACAGCATCCCATATTTCTTAAGACGTGCTATAAAGCAAGAAATTTTCACCTATCTCATTGGTCATGGAATTAACCATCATGAAATGACCATATTATCCTCTATTTTCTAGAGTTTGAATTTGGGTTCTCCTACCTTTGGTGGAATGGCTTCACCTATGAGATATTCATCCTTCCTTTTTCTGCTGATGTACAACATGATGGATTGCGATCATTGTACGTAATTGTTCCCATTTAGTTTGTGCCCTATAATAGGAAGAGAAACACTTTCTACAATGCCATGAGTGCTGGGATAGAAGGTTCAGAACCCAAAGTACCTTCGGATGAGGATAAGGTTTGATTTTTCGTGGCCATGACATATTTGGCCATCGAGAAAAAAATGTCGAAGTGGTTCAAAGAGAACTCTGATACTACGTGGAATTTTGAGAAAAATTGAGTCATTCTCATTATTTTCTAAATAACAAATTACATGACTAAATAGAGAGGAAGAAGAGAATCTCTTCCTCAAATCAAAGAAATAAAAATAACGTTAATTTAGCAAAGCCAAAATTAAAAAGTAACAATTGAGAGGATTGGGTAAATCAGTTCCTAATCCTTTTATTCTGAGAAAGAAAATGAACTAAATCTTAGCAATTAATTCCTAGAAGTAAGGCAGTGAACCACGCATTTCCATAGAAATAAATGATGAAATGGATTCAAAAATGTCCAATGGAACTTAGATTTTAATTGATCTCCCTTCACGGTTAAAACCAATAACCAGCAACTAGGTGTTTAGAAGAAAGTACAACACTAATAGGTCTATACAAACATTCAAAACTAGATTGGTAGCTAAAGGCTTTAAACAAAAATGTGGTATATTCTACTTTGATACATATGCTTTGATAGCTACGTTGACATATATTAGATTGCTATTTGCAATTGCTTCAATATACAATTTGTATGTACACCAAATAGATGTTAAAATAGCTTTCCTAAATGGTGATCTTGATGAAAAAATCTATATGGAACAACCCGAGGGGTTTGTATTGCCTAGAAATGAAAATAAGGTTTTTAAGTTAGTCAAGTCGCTTCATGGATTAAAGAAAGCACCAAAACAATGGCATGAAAAATTTGATTTGATTATCTTGTCTCATAGTTTTAAGCATAATAATGTGGATAAATTATATATTCTAGATTTACAAATGATTTTTATGTGGTTATTTGTTTATATGTTGATGACTTGCTTATTTTTGGAACTAACATGATAGGGGTAATTGATACTAAGATGTATCTAACTTCACAATTTAAGATGAAAGATCTTGGAGAGGTAGATACTACCTTAGGTGTGAAAGTGAGGAAGCATAGTAAGGGTACTCATTGTGTCAATCTTATTATATTGAGAAAGTATTTTTTAAATTCAATCATTTGAAGTTTAAAGAAGCAAATACCCTATATGATTCTAGTATTAAATTACTAGAACATGTTGGCCAAGCGATGGCACATCTTGAGTATGCTAGTGCGATTGGTAGCTTGATATATGCTATGAATTGTACAAGGCTAGATATTACATTTGCAGTATTCAAAATGTCAAGATTTACAAGTAACCCAAGTATTGATCGTTGGAACACAGTTAGCAAGATACTTAGTGATCTTAAAAGGACCATTAATTTTGGTTTGTTTTGCAATTATTATCCCGTGGTACTAGAAGAGTACTCGAATGCTAGTTGGATAACCAATCCAAGTGATAATAAATCCACATCTGGTTGGATTTTTACAATTGCAAGAGGAGCTATGTCTTGGAATTCTAAGAAACAAACGTGCATAACTCACTCAACGATAGAAAGCAAGTTTATAGCACTTGCAGTTGTAGGCAAAGAAGCGAAATGGCTGAGAAATTTATTGTTTGATATAAAGTTGTGACAACAATTAATGTCATCTATTTCTTTGTACTACTATAGTAAAGCTACATTGTCTAGAGCTTATAACAAAGTTTATGATGGAAATTCTAGACATATTAGATTAAGACATGAATATGTGAAACAACTAATAACCGATGGTGTTGTTTATGTTGTTTATGTTAGGACTAGTAATAACCTAGTAGATCCCTTGACAAAAGTTCTTTCTAGAGACCTAGTCAAGGACACATGTAGTATAATAGGATTGAAATCTTTTATGTAAGAGTCATTAGTGATGGTAACCGAACTGTGTAATAGTTGTATCGCTATTCCATAACTAAATAGGTAAGAACAAGTCATCATTATGTGACCGTGTTAGCATCAAAAATTTATTTGTTCCTTCCAAGATGCTCATAGCAATATAGCTACGAGGTTGAGGTTGAGTTTATGCTCTCATTAAGTTCGTCTCAGAGTAGTTAAAGACATGATTTGAAGCTTCACCTAAGTGAATGTTAGGAATAGTGTCGTTCTAACAAGACCATGGTTTAGTCTTGTAAATGTTCATGAATCCAAGATTGAGCATAAGGTCAGAATAGTGCTAAATGATTGGAAGATAATTTGAAATTTGGGATATCTCATATGTGATGTATTTCTAGTATTTGTTTAAGAGACAAAGTTTAATACAAAGCACACTATTGTCTTGTGAATATTTTGAAGGATATTCATTAGTGAAGGTTAAAACTGAAAGATACCTTCTTGTATGTATGATTTTATTATTGTTGAATTTGGAGAAATATTACAATCTAGTCAGGGATTGCTGAAGAGATTGTAATACATCTCTCACAATCATTGCAGATCAAAGATCACATTTAATTGTATAAGAAAAACATATTTTTAATGTGTTAGGATCAACTTGGAGCGCTGTGGAGCTCATATTGGAAGCCACAATGCTAGAATGTGCAAATTGCATGAAAAAAAGGCAGTGCACCCGACACTTGGTTCCCATTTGATTGAACATCAAAATGATGTTTGTTAATCATGGTGGTATGACGTCGGAAAGCTAGTGCCACGGTGCCCACCTAAACTAGTTTGAGTTGAAAACATGTGTTCTTGAGTTGTTTTGAACTGGTGCTTTTATTGATTGTATTCTTCTGTACAAACCTGGAAAATTATTAGCAACAGACGTATCTGTTGTAATAGCTATATTGAAACATGAATAAAAACCTTTAGAATTGAAGAGACACTATTACAAATGAAGAGACACCTTTAAGCAAAATTTGTATGGATTGAATCGAACATGCCCATCTACAAAACCCCCGTCTATCCTTAATCTCTAAAATTATATAGATTTCATATCTTGTACTAAAAGGATGCATAGACACTAATCTTGTGTTGAATTGGGAAAAGTGTCATTTTATAATAAAACAAGGGATAGTTTTCGGGCATATTTGTTTCTTTTAAGGGAATTGAAGTCGATAAATCTAAGTTAGATCTTATTCGTTCCTTACCACCTCCCATAAGTGTGGGGGAGGTCCAATCTTTTCTTGGCCATGCAGGTTTCTATCGTAGTTTATAAAGGATTTCTCAAAGATAACTTTGCATCTATACAAATGTTGGAAAAATAGTACGCAACAGAATTTTAAAATTTTTTATATCAGAGTATTTTTTAAAACACAAGTTTGACGCACTATATGGATAAATTAACCAGATCATACTAACCTCTAAATGCTGAAGAACTCCTGTATGTGAAGAAAAGTAACATTCTAGAAGAGCCTCAACCAACTGAACTTCTTTGCTATTCTCTATCCATGATCGGAGTGAGTGTGGGCTCACTCATACAGCTCTTCCACCAGGTGACTCTCCTTCCAACCAATTGAGAGAACCCAAAGCTAGTGTTCCTGATTTGTGAACAAGAGCTCTCAGAGAGTTTCAGAATCTCACTTGTAGAGTATTACTCTTAATCTCTCAATTGATCTAATTAATAGTGAGACTCACTCCCTTTTTATAGAGGTTGGGTCTAGGAGTCAGTCCTTATCAGATAATGCCTCAAAATTCAAATCAGAATCAAATTCGAATTAATATCTGATGAAATCCACATGAAAATGCGTGATTTTTTTATCGCGCAATCGGCATACCGATTTGTTTAATAGGCATGCCGAACTTGGGCCATGGTAGGCTGAACTTGAGAATCGGCATGCCAAACTACCAATAAAAATCTCAGCGAATCTTTTATTTTACACCCGAGATTTTATAGGATAAAGTCTTAGTTTTAATTCAAATAACCCAATAGAGAAGTTATCTAATTAAAACAGCTTTATCTAGATAATCTCTATGAAAATAAATGAATCACTAATAATTCTACAAGTTTATCTTGATATAATTTATTCAAGATTAAATCAACTGATAAACAGACAAGAATTATCCGATCCCAATAATTCAACAAGTTTATCTTGAATTAACTTTGTCACAAAATTAATTCAACCGATAAACAGACATGAATTATTTGATTCTTTCGAATTTCAACCAATCTAATAAATTTGATATAAGTCACCAATTATTGAAAAAACACGCCGTATCATTGCAAGATTTTTGTGAGCTAGCAAACGAGACCTGATGGACCTATATAGTTCACGCTCCCGATAATTATGAAACCCAATATCCCAAATATACATTTCATAATTATCAACTCCAACGCTACTCCACTAAAAGCTTGGAGCTATACTCGAACTATATAGAATAACGAAGCCCATGTAGCTAAGTTTTAATGATATATCATAGTGTATCGTATCCCCATACGATTATCCATAATCAGCTTTAGGACAAGTTTTGTCTTACCTTCCTGATTATTTTTATCTTATGTTCCATTATCTCACCATCGGAAAACTTACCATCCAAAGACAGCATACCATTCGGTTACACCTATGTATTGTAATGGTTAGGCGCTCCATTTTTTCAATTAAAGGATAACACATATCAAAGGATATCACTACTCTTAAAGAGGAGCTATGGATTCCAAGAGTCATGCCTACGCTACCAAGAGTAATGCCTCCAACGTACCAGCATGCAAACTACTATTAAAATGTGGGTGTCACCCTTTGGTACATCAAAAGACATAAGTCTGTCCATCACCTTAACCATCTCCTAATAGGGATATAGACAACATAACAATCTTTATATGAATAAAACGCCCAAGTTTATTCCCTCGATTGTGGATCTTATGATTTAGACTATGACTTTAAGAATCGTGTCTTCCACATAATCTGTCCATCATATGCCCAATTCTTAAACGTTTAGACCGATAGTCTCAGACTATTGTTTGCTTAACATATATTCAACAAAATAAAAATGTAAAGAGGACAAGATTTTGTATATAAATAATCAATGAATTCTGTGTTGATAAAAATGTCTCCAAAAATATATTACATTTTTACTTCTTAGGCGATACACGTCTAACAATCTCCCACTTGCGCTAAATGAGTAAATATGACAAATATCGCATCCCTATAGCTTCCACATGCCTCTCAAAGACTGTCCCAACAAGTGTCTTCATGAATGGATTAGCTAAATTGTCCTCTGATGCGATTTTGCACACCATGACATGCCCGCCCTCAACGAAGTCCTTTATCACATGATACTTCCGATCAATATGCTTACTCTTCATGTGAAATCTTGGTTCCTTAGCATTAGCTACCTCTACACTATTATCATAGTACAGTGATACCACCTTATCCATACCAAGAACTACCTCAAGATCCCCAAGGAACTTGCGGAGCCATACTACTTCTTTCAAAGCATCACTAGTTGCCACATACTCGACCTCCATTGTTGAATTCAAAGTGCAATCTTGCTTCACACTTCTCCAACTGATGGCACTGCCACCTAGAGTAAACACAAACCTAGAAGTCGATCTCTTTGAATCCAAACAAGATTGAAAATTTGAGTCAGTATATCCTAGAGGAGTTAAGTCCTCACCTGAATATACAAGCATATACTCTCCAGTCCTTCTTAGGTACTTGAAAATATGCTTAACCACAACTTAGTGGTTTGGTCCCGGATCTGCCTGAATCGACTTACAATCCCGACCGCATAACAAATATCCAATCATGTACAAAGCATGGCATACATGAGACTACCCACTGCCGAAGCATAAGGCACCTTCTTCATGTATCCTCTTTCTTCCTCAAACTTTGGAGAGTCTTTCTTAGAAAGAGTAATTCCAGACCTTGATGGTTACCCACCTTTCTTGGAAGCTTGCATTGCAAACCTCTTGAGCATTTTATCTATGTAGCCAACTTGTGATAAAGCTATCATTTTGTTCTTCCTATCCCAAAAAATCTGGATACCGAGAACAAAATTAGCCTCACCTAAGTCCTTCATGTCAAACTGCTTGGTCAACTATAATTTGACCGATGACAATGCCCCAATGTCATTGCCAATTAGCAGAATGTTATCTATATAGAGTAGTAGAAAAACCACCTTCACATCTTTAATGTATCTGTAAACACATGGCTCATCTACATTTTTTGAGAACCCATAAGTCTTGATCACTTAATCAAATCTTATGTTCCAAGAACAGGAAGCCTGCTTAAGTCCATAAATTAACTTTAGCAACTTATAAACCTTATCCTCTTGACCCTTGACCTTGAACCCGTCTGGTTGTTCCATATAAATGGACTCATCAAGATAGCTATTTAGAAAAGCTGTCTTGACATCCATATGCTAAATCTCATCAAGATAGCTATTTAGAAAAGCTGTCTTGACATCCATCTGCTAAATCTCATAGCCAAGAGCGGCAGCTTTGGATAAGAGAATCCAAATGGACTTTAGCATGGCCATAGGCGAAAAGGTTTTCTTGTAATTGATTCCTTCCTTTTGTGTGTAATCCTTAGCTACCAGTCTAGCCTTAAAGGTTTCGACCTTTCCACCCACTCCTCTTTTTCTCTTATAGATCCACTTACACCTTATGGGTTTTACCTCTTCGGGAAGATCCACAAGCTCCTAGACCCAATCAGTCTCCATAGACTTCATCTCTGTGTTCATAGCCTCTGTCCAGAATTTTGAATCAACATCCTCTATAGCCTTTGCATAAGTATAAGAATCCCTATCATGTTCATCCAATTCAACCAAGAAGGCCTCACCATTGAACATATACCTTTTGGGTTGACGGCCGATCCTCCCACTACGCAGAAGCCCCTTAGGTTGTTGTTTGGGTTTGTTTGGTTTTTCTACACTGATCGGAACGGTTTCATTTGGAACCTCTAGAGTGATTGGATCACTCCTTAACTCGTCAAGCACCACTTTGCTTTGAGGCTTAAAGTCGTTCATGTAACTCTCCTCAAGGAAAGTTGCATTAGTTGAAACCACGACTTTATTTTCCTTTAGGTTATAGAGATAACCCCCTTAAGTCCCTTTTAGATATCCTAGAAGCATGCAAACTTCTGAACAAGCTTCCAACTTATTCGCATCCTTAAACAGGACATGAGCCAGAGATCCCCATATGTGAATATGCTTTAAGGATGTATTTTTTCCCGTCCACAACTCGTGAGGAGTTTTAGGGACAGATTTTGAAGGCACATTGTTCAAAAGATAACATATGGTTTGTAGTGCATATCCCCAAAAGGATAAAGGCAATGATGAATAACTCATCATAGACCTTACCATGTCTAATAATGTTCTATTCCTTCTCTATGCTACGCCATTCTGTTGCAAGGTACGCGATGCAGTCAAATGGGATAAAATCCTATTCTCTAATAAGTGTCCCAGAAACTCATAGAAAGGTATTCTCCACCTTGATCGGATCAAAGTGCCTTTATGGGTATACCTAATTGCTTTTTCACTTTAGCCCCAAACTCCCTTAACTTGTCAAAAGTTTTGCTTTTATGATGCATCAGGTACACAGACCCATACCTTAAGTAATTGTTAATAAAAGTGACAAAGTACTCAAACCCTCCTCGTGCCTGGATGTTCATCGATCCACAAACATCAATATATACAAGTTCCAGAACCCCTTCGGCCCTATTGTCCTTAGACCCTAATAGACTTTTAGTCATTTTACCATCTAAACAAGATTCACATTGAGGTATAGATTCTACCTTTAAGTGACTTAAAGGTTCATCCCTTACTGACTTTTGAATCCTATTCAGGTTAATATGACCAAGGCATAAATGCCAAAAATAAGTCTTATTAGAGTGAGAAGTTTTATGTCTTTTAGAGTTATTATCATTTATCTTAGCATTAAGCAGTAAGTCCATCTTAGTTTTGATAAAATATAGATTATTTTGCATCCATTCAAAATAGATAAAAGATTTGTTTTTACAAATCACTACTTTATTATTAAAAGAAACCAAATAGGAGTCTTTAAATAAACAAGCTACAAAAATTAAATTCCTTTTAAATTTAGGAACATAAAAACAATCTCGCAAAATTAAATTCCTATAATTATCAAAATAAACATGGACGTCTTCCACTGCTTCCACTACGACTAAGGATCCATCGCCCATCCGAAGCGTGATGTCTTCATGAAGCAAACTTCTTGTTTCTTTGAACTCCTGTAGAGAAACACAAACGTGATTTGTTGCACCAGAATCTATGACCCAAATGTCACTGGATTCCTCAACTAATTGCTCATTAGTGGAGTCTCTATAGGCTCAGGAGGACAAGTGGTTATCAGCATAAATTTTAGTTTCTCAAAGGAGAGGACGATATCTAGGTTCCATTTCCAATCATTATAATTCTCTCCGTTTAATTGGTTTTTATCAAGTATTGAAGATAAAGAGTTTTTAGATATTTTTAATCTACAATAAAAAAATCATATACCAAACATAAGCAAACATATCATAATAATTTAGTAAGATAACACAATCATGTAAAAACATACAAATGTGTTTATGTGTCAAAACCTTGAAACTATCACGGCCTTACAATGATAATTCCTAACTCATAATTAAACAAGATCCTAGGGGAGTCATGCCAAATTCAATCAGGATCATGGATTCCCTCTTGATTAATATATGACATCGAGGACCTGTATGATCTAGCATATATTAATAATCGTTTCTTTGGCCATTAATTCTATTAATAGAGCTCCTAGGGGAGGTTAGTAATAAAATTAACATGAGTATATAACTATCATTTCAATATTTTATCTACGATTTATAATCACCACCTAGGGGTGTGCAACCATAAATCATGCTAAAATACCTTATCCTCTTGGAGATCCAATTTAGTACATGATAAAAATCCCTTCCTAGGGGTCGAGACCACCATGTTCTTCTTATGGACCAACGATGGAGGCCTTAGGTCCTCTATTCGAAAACCTTCTCCCACTCAATATTTTGAAATCAAGGTTTATTTTAAAAAGACATGCATGAACAATTTTAAAATGAGTGGCACTCCCTATTCTATATGACATGTTATCAATATACATAGCAAATCATTTTATAATGCAGATAAGCAAAGCTATAAGCAAAATAATAAATAACCGTAATATTATGGTTTCACCCTAGAGAATAAAAAAGAAAAATTACAAGAGAATAATTGAAACATATTATTGATTCTTCATCCTTGAATCCTTAAGCTGCATCCTTCTTCATGTAAAGCCCATCTTCAAGTCTTCAATCTTGTATGAATCAAATACTCTATATTTCTGGTCATATCTAAATTTAATGTTTCTCAAAATTATCCCAAAAATAAAATTAAAACTACACAAAAAACTACACCTTTTCTTAAAAAATTTCTTGCTCTCTACCGGCAAGTAGATCTGGGCGATCGGTTTGCCGGTCATGACCCACCAGCCTACCCATCATCACAGATCGGCCTGCCAATTCATGACAGATCGACTTGCCAAACTAGAAGTTCAGCCTGTTGCCAGAGCCATTTGATTTCTGCCCCACTGACGGCTTATCGAACCTCACGTCCGACCTGTCGGTCTGCGACCATCGGCTTGCTGAACTAGGGGTTCGGCATGCCGATTGAGCAGAAATCACCATTTTTAGGAAATACAATTTTTAATGCAATTCATCAATTTTATTTTCAGCAATTCAAAAACATAAAATTAGAGACTCAAAAAATACCTAGGAACACCATCATCCATCCTCTAGTTCCGTCTTCTCCGAATGATTATTTAATTGCAAAATTCTTACAAATTTAAAATTAAATAATAATTTCTAGACGGAGATGATAGTTTGCCATCTAATTACATGAAAAACCTAGATACATATTCTAACCTCTAAGGAACCATAACCGGTATAAATTAATTAATTAATTAATTAATAATAATTTAATCAACCATAATTAATTAATAAACATTCACCATATAATCCATGACAACATAAAATTATATAGAAACCCTAGAGTGCCAACTCTCTATAAAATTTAATTCAAGCATAAGAGAAATCAAGATCATATAATTTATACATATAGCATTATCACAAACTTATAAATTTATGTAAAAACTATGGCTCTGAAACCAATTATTAGAAAAATAGTACGCAGTAGAATTTTAAAATTTTTTATATCAAGAGTATTTTTCAAACACAAATTTGACACACTATATGCATAAATTAACCATATCTTACTCTCCTTTGAATGCCGAAGAACTCCCATAACCCATGAAGAGAAGTAACATTGCAAAAGAGCCTCAACCAATTGGTCTTCTTTGCAATGCTCTATCAAAGATCAGAGTGAGTGTGGGCTTACACGTATAGCTCTTCCACCAAGTGACTCTCCTTCCAACCAATTAAGAGAACCTAAAGCTAGTGTTCGTGATTTATAAACAAGAGCTCTTAGGGAGTTTTAAAATCTCACTTGTAGAGTATCACTCTTAATCTCTCAATTGATCTAAATAATAGTAAGACTCACTTCCTTTTATAGAGGTTGGGTCCAGGAGTCAGTCTTATCAAATAATGCCTCAAAATTTGAATCAATATATGATGAAATCTCTATGAAAACGTCTGATCTTTTTATCGCGCGATCAGCATACCAATCTGTCTAATAGGCATGCCAAAGTTGCCCCATCGACAAGTCGAACTTAAGGATAGGTATGCCGAACTGCCATTAAAATCTCAACAAATCTTTTATTTTTCACCCGAGATTTTATAAGATAAAGTCTTAGTTTTAATTCAAATAACTCAATAGAGAAGTTATCTAATTAAAACAACTTTATCTAGATAATCTATAGGAAAATAAATGAATTCCTAATAATTCTTCAAGTTTATCTTGATTTAATTTATTCAAGATTAAATCAATTGATAAAGAGACAAGAATTATCCGATCCAAATAATTCAACAAGTTTATCTTAAATTAATTTTGTCACAAAATTAATTCAATCGATAAACAGACATGAATTACTTGATTCTTTTGAATTTCAACCAATCTAATACATCTGACATAGGTCATTAATTATTGGAAAAACACACTGTATCGTTACAGGATTTTTGTGAGCTAGCAAAGGGGACCTGATGGACCTATACAGTTCAAGCTCCCAATAATTATGAAACCCAATATCCCAAATATACATTTCATAATTATCAACTCGAATGCAACTCCACTAAAAGCTTGAAGCTGCAATCTCGAACTAGATAGAATTATGAAGCCCGTGTAGCTAAGTCGCTATGACATATCATAGTGTCTCGTGTCCCCATAGAATTATCCATAATCGGCTTTAGGACAAGTTTTGTCTTACCTTCCTGATTATTTTTATCTTACGTTCCATTATCTCACCATCAAAAAACTTACCATCCAAAGACAGTATACCATTCAGTTACACCTATGTATCTAAATGGTTGAGCACGCTCCAATTTTTCAATTTAGGATAACGCATATAAGAGGATAACACTACTCCTAAAGAGGAGCTATGGATTCCATATCTATGAATAACAGGTCTACGCTATCAAGAGTCATGCCTCTAACGTACCAGCATACATACTACTATTAAAATGTGGGTGTCACCCTTTAGTAAAGACACAAGTCAAGACAACGGGCACACTATTTATCTCAAGATTAAGATGCAATACAAATGATTGTCTAAAGTGAATCGATTTGCCAAGATAGAATTATTAATCCAAAATAATTCACTTTATGTCTTGATCTAACACATCGTCACCTATGACAACGTGCCAACATTTCTATTTGCGGAGTCCACCTCCAATAGCCCAGACAAACAATCTCCCAATAGGGATATAGACAACATAACAATCTTTACATGAATAAAGTGCCCAACTTTATTCCATCGATTGCGGATCTTATGAGTTCGACCGTTACCTTAAGAATTGTGTCTTCTGCATAATCTATCCATCATATGCCCAATTCTTAAAGGTTTAGACTGACAGTCTCAGACTATTGTTTGCTTAACATACATTCAACAAATATGAACGTAAAGAGGATAAAATTTGGTATATAAATAATAAATGAATTATTTATTGATAAAAATGTCTCCAAAAACATATTACATTTTTACTCCTTAGGGCATACACGTTTAACAACAAATTGCTTCAAAAGGATGTGGCATTCAACTTTGATGATAAATGCAATGAAGCATTAAAAAATTGAAAGTGCTCACTTCAGCACTAATGATTCAACCGCCAAATTGGGATCTTCTCTTTGAAATCATGCACAACGCAAGTGATTATGCTATAGGAGTGGTGTTGAGAGTGGAAAGCTTCCACATGCCATTTATTTTTCATCTCGATCGTTGAGCGATGCCCAACTCAAAAGAGCTTTTGGTGGTTATCTTTGCCTTAAAAAAATTTCATTCTTATTTAGTTGGCTCCAAAGTGATCATTTATTCTGATCATGCACTCTTAGGTACTTGCTCACCAAGAAAGAGGCAAGACCGAGGTTAATTAGGTGGATACTTCTCCTTCAAGAGCTTGATTTAGAAATCAAGGGACAATAAGGCAACCAAAAAATTGGTAGTGGATCATCTTAGCCACCTTGTTCATGAGGAGGCGGTTCTAGCTTTGTAAGAAAATTTATGTGATGAGCGACTGCTCAAGGTGGGTGTGGTAACTCCTTGGTATGCTGACATTGTCAGTTATTTGGTTGTTAAGAATTGCCGGATGAGTTTACTCACACCCAAAAAGACAAAATTAAGAGTAAGGCAAAGTACTACATTTGGGATCCATACTTGTGGAAGCATTCTTCCGACTAAGTGATAAGAAGGTGCATATCTAGCATTTGTTGCTCTTATGCTTGTGGAGGACACTTTCGACCTAAGAGGATGACACTTAAGGTACTTGATTATGGTTTCTATTGGCAATCATTGCCTAAGGATTCATACACCTTTTGTAAGTCTTGTGACATTGTCAATGAGCAGGTAACCTAGGTGCTAAGAATCAAATGCCTCAAACCCCCACTCTTAGTGTTGAAATTTTTTACGTTTGGGGCATTGATTTCATGGGACATTTTCCTTCTTCTTTTAGTAATCTTTATGTATTACTTGCGTTTGATTATGTTTCAAAGGGGTGGAAGCCAAAACCACAAAAACTAACGATTCTAAGGCTATTATAGATTTTGTAAAGGCTAACATCTTTGCAAGGTTTGGAACACCAAGAGCTATCATTAGTGATTGAGGAACCCACTTTTGCAATATGTCAATGGAAGCTCTATTAAAAAGGTATAATGTTACATATAAGGTTTCTGCAGCATACCATCCACAAACTAGTAGGCAAGCTAAAATGTCAAATCGGGAACTGAAGGCCATTCTTTAGAAAACGGTTAATAGAACCGCATACAAGATGCCCATTGGTATATCTCCTTATGGATTGGTATATGGTAAGCCTTGCTACCTTTCGGTGGAATTAAAACATAAAGCATGGCAGGCTATGAAGCAATGCAACATAGAGATGGACACTACCGGTGAACATCAAAAGCTTCAATTGCAAGAACTCAAGGAAATTGAATGACACCTATGAGAATTCACAAATTTACAAGGAGAAAAGTAAGACCTTTCATGACATGATGATCTCACGCAAAACTTTTTTTGTGGGACAAAAAGTTCTTCTATTCCACTCATGCTTTAAGTTATATTTGAGTAAGTTACATTCTCATTGGGTTGGACCATTTATAGTTACTAAATTTTTTTCTCATGGCGTAGTTGAGATCAAGAGCTTGAAAACAGATAAAGCTTTTTAAGTGAATGGACATAGGCTTAAGCCCTACTATGAGAACTTCTAGACGCAATATGTAGAAGAAGTTCCACTCTACGAGCCCACGTATGTTGATGAGTGAACAAAGAAGGACCATATCAAGCTGAGGACAATAAACCAAGTGCTTAAATGGGAGGCAAACCAATGGAGGGAAAGCACATTAAAATGGATTGGATATTTTTTACTATTTTCACTTTATCATTTATTGCTTTTTTTTTTTTTTTATTTTGTTGTTTAGTTTGTCTTTTCCTCTATGCTTGGAGCTATGTTGAGGATAGTGTAAGGTTTAAGTGTAGGGGGAAGGATTTTGTTTGTTTTGTTTTTTTAAAAAAATGAAAACTTTAAAAATTTTTGCTTTGAGCTTTATTTTAGTCGAGTTTTTTAAGTGTTTTTGTTGTCTTAGGATCCTTTCCAACTTTATAGATGAGTACCGAGCACTAATTTTTGTGGATTTGTTTGATTATGAGGGTTGTATTCAACCTTGAGGCCATTATTTTTTAATAATTATACTCACAATTTATACACATAGCCATGTTATTTGGTAAAGAGGCTCACATGTTAGATAATATAGATTTTTATGCCCTCATATTAATTTTCACTTAATTTGGACTTGTCAAGGTTGAATGTTAGAACTGTCCCGAAGGTCTGTCGAGGCGAATGATTGATCGAGCATTACTTGAAAAAGGATTTGAGGCACTTGGTTCTCTAGCACCTAGGCCAAATTAGCGAGAGCGCAATAGATGTTCCAAGAGAGTGGTGGTGCCCAAAATGTTTCTTTAAACGCAAATATGTGTAGTATAGAAAAATTGTCATATCCATATGGAGGTGGGTTTTTCAAGGATTGACAATTTAACGATTGAAAAAGAAAGGATGATTTTTTCAAGATTTTAAAGAAAGAAAATATTTTTAACAATTTTAAATGAGATTTTAAAGCATAAAATTAAAACGTTAAGCCTTTAAGAATCTTTTGTATGTTTCAAAACTAATATGGAATTTGAACTCTAAATAATAATTATTTAGAGCATTTGATTCATTATATCTTTTTTCATTAATTACAAGCACGTTTACTAATTTTATAAGTTAATCTAAATTGACAATATAGCAAGCCATAATGCAGTAAGAATTTTCCTGTAAAAGGTAGCAAAATAATCATTTCTTATTAATGATTTGTTAAACTAATTATGAAAATTATAACAGCTGGCACTACAATTGTAATTAACATAATTTTGAGATAGAAAAGATAATAAAAAATAAAAAATATTATATTCATATGGAATAAATTATTGTGTTAATTTTGGTAGCATCTCATCTTATTAAATGGTTTAAGAATATAATATGCCATCCTCTGTTGATAATAAATCAAGCATTACTAAGCATTTACTATGTCAGTCTATGTCTATAATGCAACAAAAAATCAATTTAATAAATAAGCATGATTTCAGTATTATTATTATTATTATTAATTATGCAACATAATTAAATTACATAAAAAAACATAACTGAATTTATGTAAGAATTGGGTAGTATAACAACATTAACAATAATTATTATAAAAATAAAAAAGCATAATTTATTCCATAAAAATATAAGCATTACAACACAATATAGAGTTAAAAACTATACCAGAATACTATACATGCATGATCATCTTTACTCCTTTCCCAACTCTCTACATTAATTTATACGTTATTTTAATATTAAAAGTAGAATTAGAGAATACCCTAACTACCTCCTCCTAGAAAAGGTATACTGCTGAGTCTAACTCAGCAGTTGAAAAAACCAGCCCAAAGGCCGTCTTAGGATGGGTGAAATTCAATTTGGTGTTATATATAGTGAAAAAATTATTGTTTATAATTTTTAATAATACTTTTATTATTATTTTATTAATTTGTTTTTATTTATTTTTTTATTATTTTATTATTTTTAAAATTTTACAAATCAGCGAACGCTGGTTGCATAAAATTTCTTTCTTCTTTCCGCGTGAAACACGTCTTCACTGTGCAAATTTGAGTCCACGATCTGGTGCTTGGTACGTATTGGACGGACAATTCGAGGTTGTTCGATCACTACCATTGACTGAAAAGAACGAGCCAGATTGAATTTAGCTGAAGAGAAGTAAATTTACACTGATGGACCGTTGATGTGTCAATCTATGCTTATCAAGCGGCTAAATAAACGTGCGCAAGTGAGGAACGCCTCAGTGAATCCAAGAAAGGTCCTGAAACTTCCTCACACGCGGTTACATGTGGACGGCTGGGATTCCTTAGATGGTGTGATCCGACGGCTGAAACGCTGCCATGTGGTCTTCTTTTTATTTTTTATTTTTTTTTTATTTTTTGTGCATTTGATGTTCATTTTTTACCCCTTTTTGCATTGTTTTGCTCCATTTTTTCTCCATATTTTAAATCTAAAATTAACAACTACACTAGAATTAATTATTTTACATCAATAAATATTAAAAATATTTATTTTATATTAAAACACACAAAAATAATTACAAACTTCTAAAATTTTTAACCTTTTTCGGTTTGATACAAATATAATTTTTAAGACTTGATAATATTTTTAGAAATTATTAAAAATATAATAGAACATATTTACAACCTTAAAACACACTATAAAATACATTAAGACTCAAAAAAAAAATAACACTCATTAATTTTTACGATTTTGATTATTAACAAACTAAACACATATTTAACACACTGAAACGAATCTAAAAATTACCAAAAATATTATTAAACATAAAAACACCCTAAAAACATATTTTTAAACATATTCACACATTAAGACACAAAAATACTTATTAACACAAAAATACTATTAATTAGAGGATTTAATGAGAAATAAAAGTATAAATAAATAATTTAAGCCTTATAAATGTTTACTTTTATAGTCTCATCACACCTCCAACCAACTTATTGCTAGTTTCTAACAATTAAAGTAATAAAATTTTGAAATAATTTGTAGATAATTCACACAATGTAAACCATTTAAATATAATTTGACTAGCCTAACTAGATAGACTAACAAAACAAAAATTTTATTTGAACAATTTATATGATTTTTAAGAGAATGTATGCAAGGTAGACTTAGAGCAAAAAGGAAAAAAATGAATAAATGTGAATATCATCTAAAACTAAGAATAAAATTGTTATGATATTTTGATTCAAATCACTCTTGAAGGTAGCAACACTTCAAATCTGTTTAGTAGAACAATTAAAGAGCAGAAATATAAAACAAAAATATTTACAAAAATTAAACAAACTTTACAACTGTGGATAGTGCTGTGTTTGGTTAACTTAAGCTTTCTCCCTAACCTATTTAAGGAGCTTTAGGTCAGTAACTCCCACTAGTTGGCTTAAGGTACTAGGTGTTAGACTTTAGAACTTACTTACTCGAGTTAAAGAGGCTATGAAACCAATCTTATCCAACTTTTATTCATTGATTTACATAATTACACTTTATTTATTTACTTTATTTTTATAGTTTTTATTTTTTATTTTTTTAATTTATAATTTAATTTACTGGTTAGTTTTGAAAATGTTACTGTCCTTAATTGCTCATCTTCACAAAATAACAAAACTCAATCATTCATAGCTTTAACTTACTACCACAATTAAGGATTATAGTGTGTGGTGAAAAGAATAGCTTACAAACACATTGAAAAATAAACACAGAAAAATGCTAAATAAAATCAAATTTTTAAGAGTCCATAAAATTAGATAATTCAAAGAATATAAAAAAAATATTACATTAATATGAAATTTAGAAATCAAAACAAAATAATAACACATTAATTACTAAGAAACAATACTTATAAAACACTTTTTAATTTTTCTTTTTAATTATATAACTCACAAAAACTTACAAATTAACACACAAAAATCCAGAGATAAATTAAAAAAAGGCAATAATTGGCAAGAAAATTGGCACATTGGTACAGTTTCGCACAGTAATAAAGCACAACCCTATCCCCTCAACCTAAATTGCACATTGTCTTCAATATATAAAAAGAATGGTGAGAGCACTAAAAATATTACCTAAATCAGCACAGCTGTCGAGATGATCTGTTGCAATCTTAACAAACCAAACTAAACAAACTAAAATATGCACTCCACAATATATTACAAACTAGGGCTTTTAAATTCAGATTTCCAAGGCTTTATTTTTTGTTTGAAAATTAAAATCACTTTTCAAATTCTTCAAAATGAGTTTCAAGAGGCCACAAATACAAAATAATTACTAATCACAACGGCTATATCCTCCTTAATCTCAACAATTTTAAATGAATTATTAAATGATTTCACTTGAAAGATTTTTTAAGGAAAATTGAAATGCAAAATCAAATCACACATTTTTATTAAAACTTTATTTGAAAATCCAAACAAATTACATTTACAAAATCAAACCTATTAGAATGCGTCTCTAGAAGCTTTCCATAACATGACACTCTATGCAAATTAAATTAATAGCCTTTATTTTAAATTTTTAAAATAAATTTCAACATTTTTTAAGTTTTTAAAAGAGAATCAAAATAGCACACAACAATACACAAAAAATATATCACAAAATATATTATAAATAAGGGCAGTTAAAGATATTACTTCGAAACTGTTTTCTCATCATTTGATGCTTTGAATTTAGCAAATCTTTCTTCCAATTCCTCTCCTAGTGAATAGCCGTCAAAGAGTGGCTTCTTCTAATAGTATGCGTCAAAGGACACCACATATGGGTTTTGTGTAAACATACCTTCAAAAGCGGCAAAATATGAAACATTTAAACTCATGAAACTCGGACTCATTTTACATTCTTGGTAAGTCCAAAAAAACAATGCTGGAAATGGTAGAGGAGGTGGTTGCCACATCAAATCTTGGTAAGAATGGTCTTTGGTGAACTCTTGTGGCAACTGAGGTCGAAAGCCTAGGACTAATAGTGATGATTTTTCCTCTTCCATAGGTAAGTCTTCTTTCTCTTCCTCACATTCCTCTCTTAACGGTTCAAAAGTCTGCTCAATTATCTCAATAGGTTCTTCTAAGTGGCAACTTTGTGCTAAACTATCTTTGACAAGAATAGTTTCATTTTGTTCTACCTTTGACATTAATTGACATGAAGAATTTTCAAACCTATCTAGGTCTATATTATCTATAGTTTCTATATATTTTTCTAAGGTTTCTTCTAATTTTTTTAAGGTTTCTTCTAGGTTCACTCTATTTGGGTCACTGTATGTCTTTTGTAGTTCAAAATTTGACTCCAAAATTTCAGGTTGAGTGTCAGGCTCATATTCTAAAAAATTTGAATTGTTCTCTCAAATTAAGTTGTTCTTATAACTATTCAATGTCCAATAATCATACTTGGCCATATTTTATATCATGAAATATGCTTTATCAATAGTTTATTACTAAAAAATTGTGGTACTATCTCCTCCTTTACCCAACTTCTTGTTTCATGACTTAACTTATCTATGAAAATCTCTAACAAATATTTCCTAGAAAGACCATGGTGAGGGTACTTATCTAACAGGTCTTTAGATCTCCACTAAGCACTATAAAACAGCTTCAAGTGTTTTTGAGAAAAACTTGCAACAAAATGTTCATGAATTTTTGAAAACATTTTTTAATTTTTTTAATTTTTTAATATTTTATTAAAAGAATTTCAAGTCAAATAATGCTCAATTATTTGGATTCCCATATCGTTAGGGGTCTCACTGGACATGTTTAGAATTCTCAACTTTCATAGGCAAGGGTCTTAGCCTTGTAGTCGTGGGATCAAGTGTCAACAGTAGGCCTTTTTGATAAAATCCAACAAATTTTGTGATTACCCAATCTGGCAAAACAAAAGAAAGGAGGCTATGCTTTTCTTTATCCAGAACAAATAAAATAGTGAGTGAAAAGCATCTGCCCTTTTTTTAATTTTTAATTTTTTAATTTTTTTAATTTTGTTTATTTTTTTTGAACAATAAACACACTAATTAAAACATGCAAATAATTAAAACAATTTTTACAAAGGATAGGAGCAGATCACTTACTAGCTTTTCTACTTAATTTAGCAATCTGACAAAGTAACGGGCCCTTCTTCAGCAACAGGACCAAATTTTTGCGGTGTCATCCAAAATGTTTCTTTAAACACGGACGTATATAGTATAGAAAGATTATCATGTCCATAAGTAGATGGGTTTTTGACATATTGAAAATTCAATAGTTGAAAAGGCAAGTATGAATTTATCGAGATTTTAAATAAAGAAAACATTTTTTTAACAATTTTAAATAAGATTTTAAAACATAAAATTAAAACGATAAAGATTCGAGAATCCCTTGCATGTTTCATAATTGATATGTTATTTTAAACTCTAAATAAAAATTACCTAAAACATTTGATTTACTATATCTTTGGTCATTAATTTCAAGCGCATTTATTAATTTTATAAGTCAACCTAAATCAACAATATGGCAAGCCATAATGTAGTAAGGGTTTTCCTATAAAAAGTAGCAAAATAATCATCTCTTACTAATGATTTGATGCACTAATTATAAAAATTATAACTGTTGTCATTATAATTATAATTAACATAATTTTGAGATAGAAAAGATAATAACAAATCAAAATTGTTATATTTATATGTAATAAATTATTGCGTTAATTATGGCTTCACCTAGTCTTATTAAATGGTTAAAAAATATACTACGCCATCCTCTGTCGATAATAAATAAAGCATTACCAAGTAGTTATGTCTATAATGCAGCAAAAACTCATTTTAATAAACAAGCCTAACTTCAGCATTTTTAATATTAATTATGCAACACAATTAAATTACATAAAAAGCATGACTAAATTTATCAAAAATTAGATAACATAATAACATTGACAATAATTATTATAAACATAAAAATAATAATTATTATAAACATAGAAAATATACTTTATTCCATAAAAATATAGGCATTACAACATAGATATATAAAGTTAAAAACCACACCAGAATACTATGCATACAAGATCATCTCTCTAACTCACTAGACTCTCTACACTAATTTAGGTATTATTTTAATATTAAAAGTGGCGTTGGGGAAGTATCGTAATACTACCTCCCCCCAATAAGGGTACACTGTTGAGTCTAACTCAGCGGTTGAGAAAACTGACCAAAAGGCCGTCTTAGGATGGGTGAAGTTTAAGAAGGTGCTATATATAGTGAAGAAAAATTACTGTTTATAATTTTTAATAAATTTTTTGATTATTTTAGTAATTTTTTTTATTTTTTATCATTTTATCATTTTTATAGTTTTTATAATTTAATTTTCCACCACCCAACAAATCAACAAATGCTGATTGTATATAAAATTTCTTTCTTCTTTCACGTGACACAAGTCTTTGTTGTGCAAATTTGAATTTGTGATCTGGTGCTTTGTAGGTACTAGACAAACAATTCGAGGCTCCTAGCTCACTAACTTTGATTGAAAAGAATGAGCCGGAATGAAGTCAACTGGAGAAAAGTAAATGCAAACTAATGGACCATTGGATAGGTCAAGCTATGCTAATCGGATGGCTTATAAATTCGCACAAGTGAGGGACACTATAGCGAATCCAAGGCTAGTCTTGAAACTTCTTGACACACGGCAGACATGTGGACAGTTGTGATTTCTTTAAGCGATACGATCCAACAGCTGAAATGTCGCCATGGGGCCTTTTTTATTTTTTAATTTCTTTTAATTTTTTGTGCATTTAAGGTCTGTTTTTGTCCCCTTTTTGCACCATTTTGCTCTATTTTTCCTCCAGATTCTAAATTCAAAATTAAAAAACACACTAAAAATAATTATTTTACAAATAAAATATTTACAATAATTATTAAAAATATTTAGTTTACATTAAAACACACAAAAACAATTACAAACTTCTAAATTTCTAGTCTTTTTTGGTTGAACACAGATATGATTTTTAAGACTTGAAAATATTTTTAAAAATTACTAAAAATATAAGAGAACATTTTTACAAACTTAAAGCACATTAAGACTCAAAATAAAATAGCCACTCATTATTTTTATGGTTTTGATTATTTAAAAACTAAACACATATTTAACACACCAAAACAACTCTTAAAATTATCAAAAATATTATTAAATATAAAAATGCACTAAAAACATATTTTTAAACATATTTACATACTAAGATACAAAAATACTTATTAACGTAAAAATACTATTAATTAGAGGATTTAATGAGAAATGAAAGTATAAATAAATGTTTAAACCTTGTAAAATGTATACTTTTAATACATATATCCTTTACTCTTTTTCTAAAGATGCATTGGAGTTTAGAGACTTATTTCATGTTCAAGGGGAATTTTGTAATGTCAAAAGATAGTGTAGGGGAAAATCGAATTGAGAGAAAGTAAGGGAGAGAATTTTTGTAAAGGCAGTTCAAGAAGAAAGAGAAAAAAGAAAAAAAATCAAATTACAGGAAAAAATCATAATAAAAATTGAAAAAAAAAATAAAAAAGAAACATTTGAGAAAATCAAAAAGCAGAAAATAAATTAATGAATATCTTGAGCTTTCCTATTATATTCTGGGTGTTACAAAATGGTTAGAGTAATGAAAAGGCTCAACACAATGATATATGGCCTATGTAAGATTTGGTGGGGTTTTGAGAGCTATTTTTTTTTATGAATTTTACGATGTATCTAACTATTTGAAATCTATAGGATCTTTGTAATTCCCATATCCTTTTTTTCTTCTAACTACTACCCATTGGCCTCGTTACAACGCATATCAAATACCTTTTTGATTTCAGGTGGTGCCTTCAACGTAGTGGAGATTTGTATAAAGGGTAAGCCATGACTTTTTTTTTTAAACTAATATTGGGGGATAGTTTTAAAGAGTGTTGTAAGGGTTTATCTCTTTTGAAGCATGTGTTGTCTCAATATCAATAATAATGGTTATTGATATACACACATACGAGTATAATTGTTATTGAATATATTAGCTTGAGAATGACCAATTGATATAATACAGCGCTTGTTCGATTTCAAGTTCATAACTCTTATTGTTCTTTGAGGTAAAAGTTTGGAAGGTTAGTTTTCTCTTCTATGTTGTCATTATTTTATTTTATGTCTTAGGTTTGCTTGAGGACGAGCAAAGGTTAAACATGGGAAATTTGATAAGTGCTTTAATTGATATAATTTTCTAATTATTTTTCCCATATTTCCTTGCTAATTTTTGAGTATATTGTGTTTTAATTGTAGTTTTTGTGTTTGTAGGTGTTTAAACGTAATGAAATTAAAAATAGATGTAAAAAGAGCTAAAAACAAAGATTAAAATTCCATTTATTCATCTTGAAGGTCAATTGAAATAGAAGTTTTGGAGGTTCTTAGGCCAAAAATAGAATTTTTAGCTGAAGCGTGACATACCCCAAGAGGAAAGTTCACTGCGACTGTGCTTGAGCATAGAGAGAAGGCACAGCCACAAGAAAACTTGCCTGTAGCCATGCCAAAGGGGCATCAGCACGCCCTCGTAGATCAAGAAGCATGCGACCATGCATGGAAGGAAGAATTCGAAGCTAATCGCCTAGAATTTCTTGGGGCCACACAGAATTTTTCTCCCCCCTTGTGCATTTGACCCTGTTTGCACGAAAATTCACAATCCATGCGCGGCCACACCCAACAAGGCTCGCGTTTGCACATCCCTTGTCTGGTGGTTTCATGCATCACTTGTCACTTGCTTTAAGTTGAATTTTGTCCCTTTTACCCTAGAAACCAAAAACTGTATATAGGACAATTAGAAACACAATTAACATAAGTTTTTTCCCTCATATTTCAGCAATTTTTTGAAGATAAAATAGAGGGAAGTTGGAGGAGAATCCATTGATGTTCAAGGAGGATTGCTTGCATGAAGAATTCTTCTAGACTGACAATAGGTAATGATGTTAATTTATTTTTCGTTGCTTAATTTCATAATTATGTTAGCCTAATTCTCTTTTAGTTAACGGTGATGTCAAAGTCCTAGACATGGAATTATAATTGAATCTTTTAATTTTATTTTCCAATTTCTCAATAGAAATCATTTATGTTCTTCTAAATTAATTGCTTATGATTGTTTTCTTATTTTAATTGGTTGTACAACCATTATACATGAAAATTATCTATTGTTGGATTAGGAATTTTTGATATGTAATTATCTTGAATTTCTAATTATTAGTAGCAAATTATAATTGGTGATTGCGAGAGGCTTTTGTTAATTATGGTAAGGAACATAATCTCAGTTGAACAATCCAAGCTTATGTGTCTATTATCTAAATCAATCTATCTCTCTTATTTTAATATTTCCTTTAAATTGAACTTAGAGAGCTTATTCTAGGTTGTTTGAAGAAAAGAGATTAAGTGAAGAGCTTATCTTACTTAACGACTACATATGGAGAGATTGGGATAGCAAAAGTTATTGTTGTCTATAGTTAACATTTTCTATAGGAAATTGGAGACAATATTATGCATTCATTATAATTTTATTATCCAGAGGTAAAGATTGGTAATTTTATTGGTTTTATTATCATTGTTTACAATTTTATGATTTTTGCTTAAACTTATATATTTACTTTTTTGTTTATTTAATTTTCACAATTTAGTCAATTTAAACAAAATCCCCCATTTATTTAATTAAGAGAATTAATAATTAATTAGTTAAGATCAATCCTCTACAGGAATGACCTTACTTGCTAGTAAACTTGTTGGGGGTGTGCTCGGCGCTATACCCGAAGACTGCCCCACAGCAGCACGACGGTCGTGCTTAGAAGAGTCCATCGAGAAAACAATCCGCAACCTCCTAAGATTAGCACTTCCTTCTGAGGTGCTCTATAGAGCCTCCACTAGCTGCGACATAAGGTATCGCCTCCTTGGGATAGGTATGCTCGGGTTGCACTGTTAGAGCATGCAACCAAGCAGTGACTCGCCATAGAAGGTCAACATTTGGCCTCATTTCCACCCTCAGGTGGAGGCCATGACACTTGTCACCTGCTCCCTAACAGGTCTCAATGTGACACACGAGTCATGGGTTAAACCCACCTAACACCTAGTTCAAGTGATAGCCTATAAATAGAGCGCATTTACTGTAGCTTGAAGAAACATGCTCCTTCTTGTTAGACACATATGCCCTAAGAAGTAAAATGTATTATCTTTTTGGAGACATTTTATCAGTAAAGAATTTATTTATCATTCATATATCAAATGTTATCCTCTTAACTTTCATATTTGGTAGATGTATGTTAAGCAAACAAAAGTCTAAGACTATTTGTCTAAACCTTTAAGAATTAGGCATATGATGGACAGATTATGCAAAAGACATGATTCTTAAGGTAACGGTCTAAATCATAAGATCCATAATCTAGGGAATAAAGTTGGGCACTTTATTCATGCAAAGATTGTTATGTTGTCTATATCATTAACAAGAGATGGTTTGTCTTAGCATCGGAGTTGGACTCCATGAATAGAAACATTGGTGCACTGTCATAGGTGATGATGTATTGGTTTGGGACATAAAGTGTAATTGATTTGGATTTATAATTTTGTTTGGGCAAATCAATTCACTTTAAACAATCATATGTGGTGTATCTTAATCCTAAAATGAATAGTGGGTCTGTTGTATTGACTTATGTCTTTTGATGTACCAAAGGGTGACATCTATATTTCATGATGGTATGCATACCGGTACATTGGGGACATGACTTTTGATAGCGAAGACCTGTTATTCATGGATACAGAATCTATAGCTCCTCTTTAGGAGTTGATGATATCCTCTTATATGCATTATCTTGTAACTAAAAGACTGGAGTGCTCAATCATTTGGATACATAGATGTAACTGAATGATATACTATCTTTGAATGGTAAGTTTTTTGATGGCGAGATAATAGAACGTAAGAGAGAAATAATCGGGAAGGTAATATAGAATTTATCTTTAAGTCAACCATGGATATCCTATTCAAATATGATACATCATGATATGTCATGGATGCTTAGCTTATTTGGAGCTTCATAATTTTATGTAGTTCAAAAGTGTAGCTCTAAGCTTTAAGTGGAGTAGTATTAAAGTTGATAATTATAAAATATGTATCTAGGATATTTATTTTATAATTACTGGGAGCTTGAAATATATGTCCATTGGTCCCTTTTGCTAGCTCATAATAAATCCTATAATGATACGGTGTATTTTTCTAATAAATTGGTGACTTTTGTTAAATTATTAGATTGTCTCAAATTCGATAGGATCAGATAATTCATGTCTGTTTATCGGTTGAATTAATTTTGTAAATTAATTCAAGATAAACTTGTTGAATTATCCGAAATATTTATTTTCCTAGAAATTATCTAAATATGGTTATTTTAATCAGATAACTTCTCTATTGGGTTATTTGAATTAAAACTAAGGCTTTATCTAAAGACTTTTAGGTGGAAAATAAAAGATTCTTAGGGTTCATATTATTGCAAGTTTGGCAGGCCAATCAGTTAGTTCGGCCTACTATGGAGTAAGTTCGCCAGGCCGATCTGCCAATTCGGCCTAGCGATTGAGTGATAATTTGATCCCCTGTTTTTACATGATTTTATAAGATATTAATAAATGTTCAAATTTTTGAGGGCTTATTTGATAATAACCAACCATGGGATGACTTTTATAAATAAGGAGTGAGTTTTCTAAGTTATTTAGATCAGTCGAGAAATTAAGAGTGAGTACTTTAGTGTGAGAACTCTAAAAACTCCTAGAGAGTATTGTTCACAAATTACGAACCTTAGTTCCAGGTTTTCTAAATTGGTTGGAAGGAAAGTTATGAGGGAAAAGTTGTACGAGATATGCCCATACACATATTGATTGTGTATAGAGAATAGCAAAGAAGACTAGTCGGTTAAGGCTTTTCTAGAGCGTTCTTCTCTTTACAAATTGCAAGAACTCTTTGAAGTACAAGATTGATAAGATCTGGTTAATTTATGCATATAGCGTGTCAGGCTTGTGTTTTGAAAAATAATTTGATATAAATTTTTTTTTAAATTTTCGCAACATACTGGTTTTCAACAATTGGTATCGGGCCATGTTTTTACATAAATTTGTGAGTTTGTGATCATGCTATATGTATAAATTATGTGATCTTGATCTCTCCTATGATTGAATTCAAATTTTAGAGAGTTAACACTTTAGAGTTTCTTTATAATTATATGTTATCGTGAGATTATGTGGTGAATGTTTATAAATTTTTATGGTTGATTAAATTATTACTTAATATTAATTAATTAATTAATTCATACCAGTTATGGTTCCTTAGAGGTTTAAATGTGTATAAAGGTTTCTCATGTAATTCGGTGGCGATCTATCATCATTGTTTATGAATTATTATTTAATTTTAAGTTTGTAATAATTTTGTAATTAAATAATCATTCGAAATCAAGACAGATTTTGAAGATGGAGATAATAGCATTTCCAAAGGTATTTCTTGAGTCTCTAAATTTTTATATTTTTGAATTGTTGAAAGAAATATTGAAAAACTACATAAAAACTGTATTTTTTGAAAAATATGATTTTTGCTTGGTCAGTAGGCCGAACCCTCAGGTTCGATAGGTCGATGGACGTAGACTGGCAAGCCGAACCTCCAATTTGGTAGGCCATCCAGGGGGTAGAATTCTGATGGCTCTGGCAGCAAGCCAGACTTACAAGTTTGACAGGCCAATCTATCATGACCGATAGGCTGACAAAGAGCTGTGAATTTTCAAAAAAGGTGCGTTCTTCAGTGTTGTTTTGATTTTATTTTTGAGACAATTCTAAGAAACTTGAAATTTTGATGTGACTGAAAATATGAAGTATTTGATCCATGTGGGATTGAAGACTTAAAGATGGATAATACATGAAGAGGGATACAATTTGAAGATTCAAGGATGAAGAATCGATAATATGTTTTGATTGATCTCTTGTAATCTTTAATTTCTTTCCTCTAGGGTGGAAATATTTCATTTATTTATTAGTATTTTGCTTTAGCTTTGCATGATTGCTTTCCTTCTCTACATAATAATACAATTTGCCATATATGTTGATAACATGTTATATAGAATAGGGAGTGCTGCTCATTAAAAATTGTTCATGCATGTTTTAAAATAAAACCTTGATTACAAAAGATTGAGTGGGAGAAGGTTTTTGAAGGAAGGACCTACGGCCTCCATCATTGAGCCATAGGTAGCACATGGTGGTTTCGACCCCAAGAAAGGGATTTCATCATGTACTAAGTTGGATCTCTAAAAGGATAATTTGCTTTGGTATGGTTTATCATTGATCATCCCAAGGTGCCGATTATAAACCATAGATAAAGTAGTTAAGATGATGGTAATACACTATTGTTAATTTTATTATTAACCTTCCCTTCGACCTTTGTTAAAATAATTAATGGCCAAAGAAAACGGTTATTAATATATACTGGATCAAACGGGTCCTGGATGACACATATTAATTAGGAGGGGATCCGTGTTTCTAATTGAATTTGACGAGTCTCCCCAAGGTGGCATATTAAATTATGAGTTAGAAATTATCATTGTGAGGTTGTGATTTTTTTAAAAGGTTTTAACACATAAACACATTGTATGTATTTACATGATTATGTTATCTTACTAAACTATTATGGTATGTTTACTTAATGTTTGGTATATGATTCTTTATTGTAGATTAAAATGTCTAAAAAAGCTTTATCTTTGATACTTGATAAAAATCAATTAACCGGTGAGAATTATAATGGTTAGAAACGGAACCTAAACATCGTCCTGTCCTTTGAGAAACTGAAGTTTATGCTAGCAACACCGTGTCCTCCCGAGCCTAAGGGAGATTCCACTAATGAGCAAATCTAAGCGTATGATCACTAGAAAGATGCTAACAATCAGGCTTGCTATTATGCTATGGCCAGCATGAATAACTTGTTGTAAGCTCAACATGAAGATTATGAGACTAGGAAGCAGATCTTGGATAATCTTGAAGACATGTTTAGAGGCCAGGCCTTAACAAAACAGCAAGGGGCTCTTCGGAAACTCTTAAACTGCAAACAAAGACTAGAGACTCCTGTGAAGGAGCATATGATGTTGGTCATGGGTTACCTCGCTAAGGCTCAAACCAATAGAGCTAACATAGATGCTGAAACACAGATGACTATGGTCTTTAAGACTCTATCTAAGGAGTTTATTCCATCTAGAGCTACATTTAATTTAAGCAATAGACGAGATAAGACCTTGACTAAGCTAATGAAGTAGTTATAAGAGTTTGAAAATCTGATCAAGAAAACAACTACTGGTGGGAGGCTAACTTGGTAGCTGTGTCTGGTTCCAATCCTAACCAAGGGAATGGAAAGAAGCAATGGACTAAGAACAAGAAACTTTCTATTCCTACAAACGGCAAGAACAAGAAGAAGAAAAAGAAAAACCCAAAGAAGCTCAAGCGCTTTTTCTATGGAAAGGTTAACCACATCAAGAAGAATTGTAAGGACTTCCTTTCTCAAGGAGGTAGGTGTGTTCTTCGAGTTATTGAAACTTATTTGGTTAAGGAATCAAGTGACACTTAGGTCATAGAAACTAATCATGTTACGTTTCTCTATAGGGGTTCAAAGAAACAAAAAGTCTGCTACATGAGGACTTCATGCTTCAAATGGGTGATGGATCCTTGGTGTTGGCTGAAGCAGTGGGAGACGTCCATCTTCATTTTGATAATTATAGGATTTTAGTTTTGCCAGATTGTTTTTATGTTTCTAAACTTAAAAGGATTTTAATATCTATAGCTTGTTTATTCAAAGACTCTTATGTAGTTTCTTTTAGCAATAAAGTGGTGATTTGTAAAAACAAATCTTTTATCTATGATAGATGGATGCAAAACAATCTATATTTTATTAAACGTAAGATGTACTTACTGCTCAACATTGAGGTTAATGATAATAACTCTAAAAGACTTAAAACTTCTCACTCTAATGAGACTTATCATTGGCATTTGTGACTAGGTCATATTAACCTAAATAGGATTCAAAGATTGGTAAGAGTTGGACCTTTAAGTCACTTAAAGGTGGAATCTATACCACATTGTGAGTCTTGTTTGGAGGGTAAAATGACCAAAAGACCATTTGGGTCTAAGGGCAATAGGGCCGAAGGAGTTTTAGAACTTATGCATAGTAATGTTTGCGGTCTCATGAACATCTAGGCATGAGGAGCGTATAAATATTTCGTCACTTTTATTGACGATTACTCAAGGTATGGGTATGTCTACCTGATGCACCACAAAACAAAACTTATGACAAGTTTAGGGAGTTCGAGCTAAAGTGGAAAAATAATTAGGTAAACCTATAAAGGCACATTGATCCGATCACGGTAGTGAATACCTCTCCAATGAGTTCTTGGAACACTCATTAGAAAATGGGATTTTATCCTATTTGATTGTGTCAGGCACTCTGTAGCAGAATGGCATGGCTGATAGAAGAAATAGGACTTTGTTGGATATGGTCAAATCCATGATGAGTTCATCATTGCCTTTATCCTTTTGGGGATATGCATTGCAAACTGCATGTTATCTTTTGAACATGTGCCTTTAAAATCGATTCCTAAAACTGCTTATGAGTTGTGGACAAGGAAAAAGACATCTTTAAATCATATTCGCATATAGGGATGTCTGGCTTATGTCCTGTTTAAGGAAGCGAATAAGTTGGAAGCACGTTCAAAAGTTTACATATTTGTAGGATATCCAAAAGGGACTAAAAGGGGTTATTTTTATAACCCGAAGGAAAATAAAGTCATGGTTTCAACTAATGCAACATTCCTTGAGGAGAGTTACATGAACGACTTTAATCCTTGAAGTAAAGTGGTACTCAAGGAGTTGGCATGTGATTCGATCACTCCGAGGGTTCCAAATGAAACCATTCCAATTAGTGTAGGAAAACCAACTGAACAACAACCTAGGGGGCTTTAGTGTAGTGGGTGGATCGGGTGTCAACTTGAGCACTCTATATTCAATGGTGAGGCCTTTTTGGTTGAACTAGATGAACATGAAAAGGATCCTTATACTTACAAAGAGGCTATGGAAGATGTTGATTCAAAACTATAAACAAAAGCTATGAACACTGAGATTAAGTCTATGGAGACTAATCGAGTTGGGGAACTAATAGATCTTCTAGAAGGGGTAAAACCCATAGTGTGTAAGTAGATCTATAAGAGAAAGAGAGGAGTAGATGGAAAAGTTAAAACCTATAAAGCTAGACTAGTAGCTAAGGGATACACATAAAAGGAAGGAATCGATTATGAGGAAACCTTTTCACCTGTAGCCATGCTTAAGTCCATCTGCATTCTCTTGTCCATAGCTGTCGCTCTTAACTAGGAGATTTGGCAAATGGATGTTAAGACGGCATTTCTAAATGGCTTTCTTAATGAGTCTATTTATATGGTATAGCCAAACGGGTTCAAGGCTAAGAGTCAGGAGGGGTAAGGTTTGTAAGCTACTAAAGTCAATTTATGGACTTAAGTAGGCTTCCCGTTCTTGAAACATAAGATTCGATCAGGTGATCAAAACTTATAGGTTCAAACAAAATGTAGATGAACCATGTTTTTACAAACACATTAAGGATGGGAAGGTGGTTTTTCTACTCCTCTACGTAGATGACATTCTCCTAATTGGCAATGACATTGGGGTGTTGTCATCAGTCAAATTATGATTGATCAAGCAGTTTGACATAAAAGACTTGGGTGAAGCTAATTATGTTCTCAATATCTAGATCTTTCAAGATAGGAAGAACAAAATGATAGCTTTGTCTCAAGCAAGTTAGATAGATGTAACTGAATGGTATATTATCTTAGATGGTAAGTTTTCTAATCGTGAGATAATGGAATGTATGAGAGAAATAAAAGGGATGATAAGAGAGAATTTATCCTTAAGCTAATTATGGATATCCTATGGGGATACGATACATCATGATATGTCATGGATACTTAGCTTATTTGGAGCTTCGTAATTTTATGTTGTTCAAGAGTGTAGCTCTAAGCTTTTAGTGGAGTAGCGTTGAGTTATTAATTATAAAATATGTATATGGGATATTTATTTTATAATTATTGGGAGCTTGAACTATATAAGTCCATTAGGTCTCCTTTACTAGCTCATAATAAATCTTGTTACAATGCGGCATACTCTTCCAATAGATTGATGGCTTATGTTAAATTATTAGATTGGATGAACTTCGATAGGATCAGATAATTCATGTCTGTTTATTGATTGAATTAATTTTGTAAATTAATTCAAGATAAAATTGTTCAATTATTCTGAATATTTCTTTTCCTAGAGATTATCTAAATATAGTTGCTTTAATCAGATAACTTCTCTATTGAGTTATTTGAATTAAAACTGAGGTTTTATCTAAAGAATCTCAGGTGGGAAATAAAAGATTCTCTAGGATCATATTATCGTAAGTTCAACAGGTAGATCAGTTAGTTCAGCTTGCCGATGGATTAAGTTTGGCAGGCCGATCTACTAGTTCAGCCTACCAACCGAGCGATAATCTGATCACGTATTTTTACACAATTTTATCATTTATTGATCTAGATTCAAATTTTTGGGGCCTTATCTAATAATAACCAACCATGGGACGACCTTTATAAATAGCGAGTGAGTTTTCTAAGTTATTTAGATCAGTTGAGAAATTAAGAGTGAGTACTCTAGAAGGAGGGTGCCTGTGCCTTTCCAACATCCAAAGTTAACAGCCACATGTGGTGTTGAGAGACAGTTATTCAGTGCCAGTCATCAACATTTTGGCGCTAGAAGGAGGGCACCTATGCCTTTCCAACATCCCAAGTTAACAGCTGCATCATTCCATCTTCTAAAAAAAGTAACGAGAGGAAATACTCAAGATAACGGTGCCCAACAAGAGGGGTCGGGCAATGCCCAAAATCAAAACCAAAACCAGAACAGGCCTCGAGGTTGACCATGAGCAGCAAGATCCTGGTCCGACGGTTAAGGCAGTGCGGCCAAGGTAGGGTAGGACAGAGAAGACCCAATCGCCTAAGACCCGACTTGAGAATTGACCAATGTGATCTAGTTACTCACTCAACAGATAGCACAACAGCAAGCTCAATAGTAGCTGCCTCCAACTCTCCTTCCCCCAACCTAGGAAGACCAAGCCAGGGGTCGAGCAGGGCAGAGGGGTGACACCCAAGACGACACAAACTCCAAGCATACCAAACAGACTATAGAGGGTATCTGGCAAATAATAGGCTTATCCAAGAAGGTTGAATTGGCCCTTAAAATGGCCATGACTTTTCCCTGCAAGGCTCCCAAACATATATCTTTAACAGGCTTAGGAACCAAGTAGATCGCCATCCCCAAGATAGGCAATATGAAAGAGGCGACGGGGTTGAAGGCAGAGCCCAATACAAGGTGGAACTACCTGAAGATACTAATAGCCGCTAATTTCGAGATTTGTAGTGACAGATTGACCAAATATGCAACAGCCGTTTCAAAGTCGATGAGGGCAGCATGCCAAACCCGTCACTCACCAACGCCATCATGCGGGCCCCTATGCCCAACAAATTCAAAGTCCCATAAATCAAAGCCTACGATAGGATGATTGACGTCAACGAGCACCTAGAGCTATACCGAGGTCACATGCTACTTTAGAATGCTAGTGACATCGTAATGTGCAAGGCGTTTTCACTCACATTGATAGGCCCAGCTCGGTAATGGTTTCGGTGCATCAAGCTAGGTTGCATAACTTCATTCTGCCAGTTATCCAACACCTTCTCGATAGCCTTCGCCACAACTAGGATAAGAAGAAAGGAAGTGACTCACATCTACACCATCAAGCAAGGTGATGAGAGTGTCAGAGACTATATCAACCGTTTCACCCAAGCCGCGTTGGAGGTAAGGCACATCGAAGATGAGACCTTGAAGCATGTTTTCATGGGAGGTCTCAAGGACAGGAACCTAATCTGGTCGCTCCCCCTTGGCAGCCGAGCACATTTTCTTAGATGCTTAGTTATGCTTAGAGGCACGTCGATGCAACCGAGTACATGAAAAGTCATCGAAAAGGCAAAGGCAACAGCAACGAGAGCAAGAAGAAGGGGAAGAAGTAAAAAACTCCATCTAAGCAGATGGCGACAGACTAGAGCAAGAAGCAAAAGACAAAGAAGTCCAAGGTTGCAACTAGGAAGTTCCAAAGCTATACACCCTTAGTCGCCAGCATTGACAAGGTGCAAAACTAGGTAAGTGGAAAGAATCTGTTGGTGGATCCACCTCGATCAAAGGGAAGTAGAGCCAAGAGGGATCAAAATAAGTACTGCAACTTCCACAAGGATGTCGGACATAATACCTGTGATTCTGTCCAACTCAAGGACTAGATCGAGAGACTTGTCTAAGATGGGCATCTAAAGGAGTTCGTAGAGCATGTCCTAACTCCTGGTACTAATGCTGGGAGGAATGACCAGTCGGCTTGAGATGGGCAACCTCAACCATGTAATGATGGTAGGAACACCTCGGAACCCCTGAACATAGTTCATGCATTTTTGGTAGGCCTATTACCAAGGACACGTCAAGTGGCTGGTAGACATATGCCCAAGAGGCTTAGCTAGTTAAAAGGGGAGATCTCATAAACATGTTCAAGCATAGAAACAAGATCTGTAGATAGAAGGATATCCCCATCACCTTCACGGAGGAAGAGGTGGACAAGCTTATTCACCTGCATAACGACGCTCTAGTGTATGAACTCCAGATTGCCAACAACATAGTTTGGCGTGTGTTGATTGACAACGGCAGCTAGCTTATATATTGTTCAAACAGGCTTATAACAAATAAAAAGATCAGCAATGCCACATTAACCCTTATATGGCTTCACAAGCGAATGCGTCCAAGTAGTAGGAGAGATAGGTTTGCTGGTCACTTTTGGAGAGGGTGCTGCTTGGGTAACAAGCCTGGTCGACTTCCTCATCATTGATAAACCTTCCTAATACAACATTATCATTGGGCGGCCTACTTTGAACGCCCTTAAAGCCATGGTCTCCACCTATCACCTTGCAATGAAGTTTCCAAGGGAGAACGGGGTCAAAGTCATTAGGTCAAGGCAGAGGGATTCTCATGAATGTTATGCCAAGGCCATGAAAGAAGCTCTAGCTTGGTAACTAACCATCTCGGCTATATTTAAGGTCGACGAGATGGCCTTTTCCTTTGAGCAGGAGTAAAAATGCTATATGACCTCGATCCTCGTATGCTAGAAGAAGAAGAAATGCAAGCCACGCTAGTAGAAGACTTGGTGCCATACCACTTGAACCCTGAATACCCTAACCGAATGGTCTAACTCAGGTCTCAACTGGAGCTGGAGTTCTGGACCAACTTAGAGAATTTCCTATTAGAATATCGAGATGTGTTCACTTGGTCACATCAATATATGCCAAACATCGACCCTAGCATCACTACCACCACCTCGACATCTGCCTAGAACACAAACCGGTCATCTAGAAGAGAAAGGCATTCAATTTAGAGAGATATGTTGCCATCAACGAAGAAGTCCAAAAGCTCTTGAAGGCTTGCTTCATCCAGGAGGCCACATACCCTGAGTGGTTAATGAATGTGGTCCTGGTTAAAAAGGCTAATGAGAAGTGGCGGGTCTGCAATTACTACACCGACCTTAACAAAGCCTACTTAAAGGATTGCTTCCCACTACCCTGCATAGACCAACTGGTGGATGCAATGGCTAGACATGAACTGCTACGCTTCAACTCTAGTTACAACCAAATCAAGATGGCCAAGGAAGACCAGATAAAGATAGCCTTTACCACAGACTAGGGACTGTTTTGCTACGTGGTCATGTCGTTCAGATTGAAGAATGTCGAAGCCACCTACCAGCACCTTATGAATAGAATATTTGCTCAGCTGATCAAGAAAACCATGAAGGTGTACATCAACGACATGTTCGTTAAATATGTCCAAGCAGCAGACCTTATTGCCAATCTCTAAGCAAACTTTGACATTCTTTAAAAATACAGGATGAAATTCAACTAGGCCAAATGTACGTTTGGAGTTGAATCTAGAAAGTTCCTCACGTTCATAGTTAACTATCACAATATCAAAACCAATCCTACCATGGCCCAAGCCATGATAGATATGCATTCTCCCTACACTGTCAAAGAAATACAAAAGCTGACTGGCATGGTAGCAGCCTTGTCTAGGTTTCTCTCCCGGTCTATCGACAAGTGTCAACCTCTTTTTCCAAGCACTCAAGGGGAGGTTTGAGTGGAGCAGGGAGTGTGAGGAAGCATTCCAAATATTTAAGAAATACTTGGCCTTGCCCCCACTTCTATCAAAACCCATACCAAGAGAGACACTCTATGCCTACCTAGTTGTTTATGAGAAATTCGTAAGCTCGGTCCTTGTCTAAGAAGAAGGCAGTGCCTAAAAGCTGGTCTACTACACCAACAAAGCATTTTAGGGTGCCAAAGAGCGGTACACTCCATTGGAAAAGTTGGTGCTTGCCCTCATTACCTCTGCCCAAAAGCTCCAACCTTACTTCTAGGGGTACACCATTCGAGTCCCAACCAAATACCCTTGTGCCAAGTCCTCCAAAGTCTAGAAATATTTGGTTGGATGGCTAAGTGGTCAGTTGAGCTTAGGCAATACGACATACACTTTGTGCCTTAGACGGCCATAAAGGTGCAAGCCTTAGCTGACTTCATTCTAGAATTTACGAACGCCAGACAATGCACCCCTTCTACTAAGAAGACTCCTGTCGAAGAACAACATACCCCTTGCAGCAGCACTATCGAGCCTGAGCCCGAATGGAAGCTCTTCGTAGATGGATCATTAAATGTGAGCAGCTCAAGCACCGGCCTCATCCTCACCAGTCCAAACGGCTACAAGGTGAGTTTCGCACTCTACTTCAACTTCAAGGCGTCCAACAACAAAGCTAAATACGAAGACTTGATAGCTAGGCTCAAAATCACGCATGACCTTGGGGTGGACTGCATCCTCATCCACAGCGATTTAGTGCTCATTGTCTAACAGTTCACCAGTGGGTTCCAAGCCTGAACGGAATCTATGGCCATATATTTGAAAGCGATCAAAGCCTTACTTTGGTAGTTCAAAGCCTATTCTTTGATTCAGATCCTGAGGTCTAAGAACATGGAAGCCGATGCACTCACTCAGCTAACCTCAGGCCTAGAAGATAGCAACTTGATCTCGGTTCCAATAGAGAGGCTGGCCGAGCCAAGCGTCAACAAGGAAGTAGTGAACGTAGCCAAAGAGCAAACAAGCACCTGGATGGACCCAATCATCCAATACCTAACCATAGTGGAGTTGTCGGTGACTAAGAGGAAGCCTAATGCATTTGTAATAGCTCGATGCAGTATTCAATGGTCGGGGAAAAACTCTATAGACGGGGCTACACTATGCCTTATCAAAGATGTGTTAGGCCTCAAGAGGCTCAATACGTCATGTAGGAAATCCACAACGGGTTATACAGCAACCATACAGAGGGGCACTTCTTATCTTTCAAGTGCCTCTGTTAAGGATACTATTGGTTGAACATGGATCAAGACTACAAAGAATACGCACAAAAGTGCCTCAAGTGCCAGAAGTTTGCCCAGGCAATTGGACAACATGCCGAGCCGCTCAACTCTATTACGTCTACCTAGTCGTTTGCCAAGTGGGCTATCAACCTGATCGAACATCTACCTCTAGCCCGATCATAATTCAAATATTGCATAGTGGCCATTGACGACCTCAACAAGTGGGTAGAGGTTGAGCCCTGCACTGATATGACCGTAGCCAAATGCACTAACTTCATTTAAAAGAACATTATTTACCAATACGGTATCTCACACACCATAGTCGCCAACAACGCTAAGCAATTTGAAGTAGCCAGTCTCCTCCACATGTGTGAATAGCTCAGCATCAAGAAGGTTTTTTCCCTCGCCAGGTATCCTTAGAGCAACGGATAGGTTAAAGTAGTCAAAAAAACTATTAAGAACAACCTAAAGAAGAAACTAGAAGTACTTAAAAGTGCATGGATTGATGAGCTCTTGAAGTTACTCTGGGCTTACTATACTACTGCCAAACTGCAACGGGAAAACTCCATTCTTCTTAGTCTATGGAGCTAAAGCCGTTATCCTAGCTAAGGTTGGCCTGTCGAGCTTTAGAGTTAAACACTATGACTAGCTACAAAATGTTGAACTTATGATTTCCGAGCTTGACCAACTGGAAGAGAAGAGAGACAAAGTCCTAATCCATACTATAGCTAGGAATCAAGTTGTTGCCGGGTCATATAACATGGAAACCCATCCAAGGAGTTTTAAAGTTGGTGATTTTGTCTTGAAGAAAGTCATCGTCCAACAGCCAGGGCTCTATTCTTTTAGACTCAAATGGGACGGCCTATTCAAGGTGGTTAGAATTATCTGGCTAAGCACGTACAAAATAGCCAACATAGAGGGAAATGTGCTTGACCACCCCTAGAATGCCGAGCATCTGAAGAAATTTTATTGCTGACAAAAGCCAGAATGCCTTTTTTGACCTCTGGCGTCATTATTCCTTTTTTAATTAAAAGATCTGCTAAGTAGAGTAGAGATTTGTACAAAAAAGAAAACATTAATGAAAGAAACACATTCAAAGAATAACTTTGAGCAATTCACACTTGAAAAAGGCTGCAACTCCCGAAGATAGGGGGGGGGGGGGGCTGGCTACCCTAAAAGGCCACAACTCCGAAAGAGGGGGGACCACCCTAACTCCTGACTAGGGGGTTGGTCGACACACATTACGGCCACAAGTGGACTTGAAACAGCAGTACACTAGTCCAACACCATATGGATGACCTAACTAACAATCATACCAATATGGTGATGAGCCCAGAGAACTTAACTCCTAACCACAATTAGACTTGTAAAGGTCCTAAAGAACTTAAACAAGTCTAAGGGGGGCACAAGGCACTACACGTCATCATAGCCAGCCCATATTGGGCAAGCTAGACAAGCATGTCCCAAACATAAGAGTCCGAGAAGTGGATATTCTTCCTGCTCAACCAATCAAAAAATAACCCGATGAACATTGAACTTAGGAACAATAGAATAATCTTAGAAATATTGAACTTGGAAAAAATTAAAATAATCTAAGAAGCATCAAACTTGGAAAAATGAAAATTTTATTAATGTCTGTGGGAGGTACAAATAACCAGACACCTTCCAAACCCAAACAAAGAATAAAAAGTATAAAAAAGAGGAAGTGTACAAGGCCATTAACTCTAGGCCCTGGCACCACCATTTCTGATGTCATCATCCTCGATGTCAAGGTCGGCCATCATGTCTTGAACTCTTGGAGTTTAGACCTCCTCTATCTACTCACCTTCATCATTGGCCTTAGGCTTAACTATGAACGAGTAGTCCAAGGCAGCAGCCTTAGGATGCTTTTCTAAACTATGCTCCTGCAAGTCTTTCATCCCGAGGTATTAATTGTCCATGTAGTCGGTGGAGCCCTTGAAATCCTCCACTACCTGGGTTACCCTACCGGTCAGCTTCTCCCTTAAGAACTGCTAATATTCATCCCAAATGGCTTGGACCTTATGTGTTTCCACATGGAAAGCGACCCGAGCCTGATCTGCTTTGGCCTATGCCTGGTTGGCCTTCTCCCAAGCCATCCTGGCCTTATTCTTTGCCTAGATAAGCTCGGCCTCTTTTTCTTCAAATATTTTCTCCACCTAATCCTTCTCCTCAATGGCTCTATTGGCCTTTCTTCTCTCGATGTGGAAAATACATTCGGCTAAAAGGTCGGCAACCTTTAAGTATGCACAGCCCACAAAAGCGTGGATCAAAAATAGAAAAAGATAATCGGCAACCTTTAAGTATGCACAGCCCCGCAAAAGCGTGGATCAAAAATAGAAAAAGATAATAACACTATGTGATAAAGAGCTCGGGACATAAAACCAGGCGTACCAGGATGGTTAGCTCAAAGGCTGAATAGAAGCAATCTGAGAACATTTGCTCTCGTGCTGCCTTAAAAAATTCCTCATCTGATACGACTTCCTTAATGGTCTCGACCATTAGGGGGCACGAAGGATGGGGCCTCCTTGGTGGTCGACTGGTGATGGCAGGACAGCTATGACAACAGTTAGAAGGTTGCCTTCCCCATGGCTTGACAAGCCCCTCAATCTCGTCGATGATGGTGGGATGATTGGTAGGCCGATAGCAACAGGGTGCTTGGGCTCCTTGGTCCTTTTCCTTTTGGACCCAACTATCTCCTTGCATTTAGATCAGTGAAGGTTCTCCATCAGCCTCTACCTCTCCTATTATGACATCCCTCGTAAAGATATTTCTGTAAGAAGAAAATCACCAAGTCAAGACGGGCTCGACAACGTCACAAAAAAGAACTCGGGGCATACCTCTAATCTGGAGCTGACTTGGTAGGAAGAGCAGCCTTATTACGTCCCTAAGCACTTCATCAACAACAGGCAGCCCTAAACTGAGGGAATGTAACGCCCCTAAGTAGGGGTTAACAGTTTTTAATAAATAAAAATAAAGATAAAAAAATATAAATAAAACATCAAAGGAAATTTGCCTAGGACTTAATTGAAAACTCTCAAAACAAAACAAAAATATAAACAACAATTTAAACCATAGTTTAATATAGCACCATAAATTTAATAATACAAAACTGTTATCATCATCAGTCCAACCCTTAACAAATCTTAATACAGTCACAGAAAAGTGACATTCGATGCTTACATTATCATGATGGACATTCTTAGCAAATAAAGCAAATCCAACGTTTTATAGCTACATAGCTTTCTTAACTATTTTCTCATCGCCACCTCACACTTGGTGACTACTGAAAAGATAGAAATATAGAGGAATGAGTGACAACATGCTCAGTAAGCAAAACATTACTCACCTTTAAGTTTTTACTATTACCATATTAAAACCTGTATGGATAGTTCATAATCATTATTCAACAATATTATCTTGTTCAATTCTAGTGGATATATTATGATCATTGTTACCAAGTTCCATACATATATATATACACATATTTATTCAGGATTCAATTATACTCAGATATATCCACTATGTAGTAGAATATTATAACATTTAACTCAACAAAACCCAAATGGGTGCACTTGACCATCCTCTAAACATTCCAAAGGTGTTTCAGTGAAGGGACATCGAGCCTTGGATCCTCACCAAGTCAATTCCTATACAGTGTATTCTGGGACTTTCGACTCAAGGAAGCGTCATCGCGTCCCTCTATTTTACCTTTTAGGATATTCGTGCTCAAGAACGTAACCATTGCCCTCTTTATGTCTCACAATTTCTCTATATTCAATCATTACTTGTAGAGTTAGTTTTCCTAACCATGCTTTCCAATTTATAATAACATATGTCAAATCATTATGTTCCTTGCAGTACAATACAGGACACATTTCACATCATCATGTTATGGATATAATCACATACATTTAAAATATCATATACATATCTTGCAACATAAAACATACCAAAATCTCACAAAAAATGAGCAATAGAATTCCTACCTCTTTACAAATATCTACTGGTAATTTCCAGCTTACACAATTCACTATGTAAGCTCCAAATACGTCGTTATTCTAAAACGTGTAAAATAACGATACTTTAACTTAAATCCTAATTTTTAATTATGTCAATTTATCATTTATTTTTATTAGTGTGCCATAATCATTAATATACTAAAATTGTGAATATCACTTTTTTAACTTAATTTTAGTAAATTATAAAATAACAATAAAATTAAAATATACGAATTTTATTTTGGTATGAAATATGTGATAAAATAAATAATATGATTTTAAAATATTTATAATTAAAATAATTAAAAAGTTGAAAATTTATTGAAATAAAATTATTTGAAATTACAAACTTTATAGAAAATTATTTATGAATTCTGAAACATAAATTATCAAATAACTATCCATGTCCTAGTTGTTTGACTCTCCTTTATTGTTCCTGATATTGGGGGTTCGAATCTCACCTGAAGCATGTTTTTATTGAATTTCTATATGGAAAAACGACATGTCATTTTAAGGAAAATGACATGCAGTTTCTAGGAAAAATGACATGTAGTTTTGTGAAAACGACATGTCGTTTTTCACCTGAAAATCTTTCACAGAGAACCTTATGGTTTCTAAGCATAAAAACTATATATAAACATTATATAATCATCTCTAAACATGAAAAACATAATTCTCACAAATTTTTATACCAAAATACAACTTAAAATCAAAGTTAAAGTTTTAGAAATCTAACCTCAAAACTTAGCTTAAAACTGTGATTTGATCTTGAAAATGTTTAAGTCTCCTTGATCATTGAGCTTGTGAGAAGCTGTTTGTGAAGATTTATGAGAGAAGATCTTGAAAATCTTAAAGAAATTTTAAGCATTTCCTTTGGTTCTCTCTGCTAATCTCACCGTGGAAGAAAGAACAAAGAAGAAAAGAAGAAAAACAAAAGAAAGAAAAGAGAGATATGTAGAGAAAGAAAGAAAGAAAGATGTGAAAGAGATAGGGAGAGGATAATTATTGAGGCAAGCGAATAAGTGAGTCTCCTAAGGAGACTTTTAGTCACATAATGCCAAAATGACATTTTCGTAAATAATAAGAAGTTTCAAGGGTGTTTGGTTTTATATACTGAATAGGTATAGAAAAATTTTAGAAAATTTAAAAATGGGTAGAAATGAATAGAATGAAATAGCTTTAGATGAAACAAATTTCAATTGGCCCACTACTAGTTAATTTAATTACCATAATACCTATTAGAAAAAAAACCGTTGTCATAGGGAAGCACCAGAAGAGTTCTCAAAACTGGACGATGATGGCTCCATTGCTGGATGCTTGGATCAGTAAGTGCTTAGCCTTGGGACGTCGGCAACGTTGCACTTTGCAACTGTCACTTGCTCGACGGGCTGAGCAACTATAACATCATCATGTCAGGGGTTAATTCAGTTGGGCCCCCTAAACTAGCCATAGTGGGCAAGGTTTGTCTTCCGCAACAAGAAGGTCTATTGCCGAGAAGCTTCAGGCTTCGAGTATAACTCTTCCACTGCTGCAACAACTCTGCTCGATGCCCACAGCCTCTTCGACCATATATGTCCTGACTCAAACCTCCTCACGGCCACTTGATCTTTGGGCACCACCTCATCAGCCCGAGAAATCCAATCCCTTGACATAGAACCACTTTAGTTTTCAAAGCTTATCTGAGTCGGGGTTCCCAAGGATGAAACCTTTCTTAAAGCCAGTAAAGTAATGCCAACCGATTTGTCGAGGAAGCCTTTTCATCTTGTAGACCTACTTGAAGGCCTACTACGGCATCTAGTCACATGATAGTACCTCTATAGGATGTACATGCCAATTAGGGATCGATAAAAGTTTGGATTGAGCTAAGCAGGGCATATATTCAAATCATTTAGCGCCCATCGAAAGAAGGGATGAAATGGAAGGCAAAGTCCTACTCAAAAAAACTCCGCATACAACGTGATGTACCCCTCCAATAGGTTCACTAAAGAATCCCCCTCTTAGGAAAGCACCAAGATAACGCCATCAAGAATCTGATATCCCCAACGTAGGGATTCAAGCCGGCCCAATGTCAATGCTAAAGTATATCTTGTTGTTGAAGTTTGGCCAGGCTAATCCCTTTTGTAGGTAATCACTCCTTGGACCCTGGCCACCACGATAGGTCTCTCCTCCTCGGCCTCTTCATCTACGGCGTCATCGCCCTCGATTAGTCAATCCTCCTCAACCATAAAGTCAATGGTCATTTCCACCATTATAGGAGCTAAAGTCTCGGCACCCCGACCAGAGGTGCTGGCATGTCCATAGCGACCGCCAAACCAACACGCTACTAGGTTAAGACCTAAGACGTACCCGCAGAGGCTGCCCAATGTTTGGGTCCTTGCCCCTGCATGGGACTCTTTCTCTAGGACTATCCCCTCTTCAAGGCTAAGGATCTCAGCTAGTCGGAATGCCTTATCCAAATCAAGTGAAGTTTCTTCAATGTTGACTTCCTTAGTCCCTGATTGGTTGGTCTCGGTGCAATCATCCTACCCGAAAGTAATTAAATCGTTCTAGGAATCACTCAGATTACTCATGGCTAACTTCTACTCAAGAAATTACCTTCTCGGGCATAAAGTTGTTTGGACAAGAAATAAAGTCCTCAGACTATGACTTACTACTCGGCAACTAAAATTTGAAAGTTCAGAAACCTAGTCAGGCTAACAACCTAGAACAATGGGAACTAACGCCTATTTATAGCTGAAACTCAGGCACGAAACTCAAAGAGGCGTGATGATTATGCTTTTCAAGGAAACAACCAATTACGTCTAACACATGTCCCGTCGAGCTTGACCGTGTGTCTTTCCAACTTTTGTCATGCCGAGACAATTCTTGAAGGCCAACCCAAGCTAATCACACCATCTCAGCATAGTCCACTAGCTTAGCATCGACGAGGCGCACTAGGGGGCTAGTGTTGGGGGTGTGCTAGCCGCTATCCCTAAAGACGGCCCCACGGTAACTCGACGACCATGCTCAAAAGAGTCCATCAAGAAGATAATCTGTAACCTCCTAAGATTGGCACTTCCTCCCGAGGTGCTTTACAAGGCCCCCACTGGCTGTGATACAAGGTATCGCCTCCTCGGGATAGGCGCATGCTCAAGTTAGACTGTTAGAATAGAGTGCATTTACTATAGCTTGAGGAAACGTTCTCCTTCCCAAAAACTCAGCTCTTTTATTTTGCAAAATAGGTACTAACTTTAGCGTCGAAGAGCCATTGGCTGGCACCACACTGGTATCCCCTTTTACCTCCAAAGTGTCCCTCTTCTTATTACAGGTTTACCTAGACAGGCAGAGACGAGTAGGGAAGAGATGTCGAGCACCTTATGTAGCCGCACGTGGTGTTGAGAGATAGCCATCCAGTGCCAGTCATCAACAAAACTCAAGAACAAATCATTAAAGTAAAGTTTTAAATTAGTATTTCATTAGGAACTCATCATTTTGCATTGAATATTTTATAGAAAATAACAAAAAAGACTATTCTTGCTACTAAAAATTAATTCGAAGAGATCTTTTCCTATAAAATTAGTTCAAATACTATGTTATGACAAATTTAAACATTCAAGTACCTATATACCAATAAAAAAGCAACAAGATATAGTATTTGAAATAAAATTATGCATGCATTGGGGCAACATAATAACATACAACTATATCGTTGTCACATTTGTTTGGTGTGAAATATACTATTAAAATTGACACATGCATATTGAAAAGGGAAGTTACATTGCAAGTCATAGAAGCACAAACATTAATATTGATACAAATAACACCAAAACACAAGTAAATTCAACCTCAAATAGTGACCAAGACCATTGGTAAATTTGAATGACATGCTTAAGGGGTCAACATGCATGCCGAGTTCCGAAATGGGAAAACCAAATTGGCAAAATAAGTATTGAACACATAAATAGATCTTTCAATAACAACACTACAATTGATGAAAAAAGACAAATTGATCAAGGACAAGAGACCTATAGTAATAAGATTACCTAGAATTAACATCGCAAAAAAGAAACTTTACTAAACTAAACCAATAACCTACAGTAAAAGATTTGGTGACAACTTTCATCATTACACACTAAAGTCATAAACACAACCAAAAAACATGGTAAAAGCATTCAAATTGTAGAATGAGCCACGCTATTATTAGATAAATACAAAAACCAAAAAAACCATAAAAAAAAGACCCAAGTCATATGGATGACACGTCCAATGATAAGACAACCACTAAGATCAACGAGGGTAGAATAAACATTAAATGTAGGACTGTACAAAAAAAAACTAAAAAACAAAAACCAAAACCAAAACGACTGAAAACCAAAAAAACCAGTTTTTTCAAGAATCGAAGGAGTTCAGTTCGGTTAACTGAATCGCCTAAATGTTGGGCAGTTCTTGTTCACTTATAAAAAAATAGCTTTTTGCATTTAGGTGGAATTGACCTTTGACATAGGAACTAAAGAGGCGCCACCTTGCCACTACGCCAAAAGTAGTTGGTGATTGTTTTGTGTTCAACTAGTATTTGTTAGGTTCCAACCTAAATTTAAAAAGGAAGACTTTTCAAAGACTCACATGGAAAAATTATGAACTTTTCACATCTCCTACGCTGTAGAAAAGCATTTGACTATTGATGATGTTTAGTATTTATTTGTGTTTATATAAAATTTTAAAAGCCCTTTTTTAAATGCTAGGCTTTTTTATAAATAGTTAAAATTAAAAAAAAAAAGAATGGAGTTTAACAATTTATATTTTTTTTAAATATAAATCGAGAACCGACTGAGGAAAATCGATCATTCTCGATCGGTTTATCGACCAATTACCCTTGTAATTGGTTTGGTTTCGATTCTTAATTTTTAAAAACTGACGGTGTTGGTTCGGTTACCAAAACCATTAGTTAAAAACCGATGAACATCTCTAATTACATGCAAGGACACGGACAGTAAATAGGACATCAACCAAACAACGCCTGACAAAAAAATGCCACTTACCCATTGACTACCGTGGACCCATAATTAAGGCCGGGAGTATGGTGAACCACTCAAAGGTGGTACTGCACTTAGGCCTACCTTTAGAACAAAAATAATGCTTAAAGAATTTTGAGAGAGAAAACCCTAAATCTAAACGATGCTTACATTTAACTACATATACTTTTTGCTTTCGATTTGTTAAAATTTTGCGAGATGCCTCTTGTTTTAGGTGTCAGATGAGGTAGCACGATGGTACCAAGGCATTAACATGAAAGCAATATAGTAATTAAATAGTTTAGTATTTTTAGTATTATTATTACTACAATCAAGCACATGCTATTAATGATGCACCTTGAGCACTACAAGAAGCTATAGTACATACTAAGAGATTTCGTAAAGCTTATTAGTTGCTTTTCAATTTGATAAATCTTAATAAGAAGACGTTTAACTAATTTAGCTTGGAGCTAAAGTTTTAGGAAATACTTGTAAGAAAACAGATAAAAGTAGTTCTTTGATAGCTAGCGAATTGGTATCAATACCGCATGTTTCTAGACGTTTGATCAATTTGAGTCGTTGAAAAACTTAAAAAAGAAAAAAGCAAAGTATGTAAATTTGATACAATATGATGGAGGTATAACGGTTTAAAATGGAATAGTATAAGTAGGATGTTTTTCTTCTGCTTAAAATTGACTGACTTAATAACTTTTCTTTTAAAATTAGATTATTTCCTTATTAGTTAACTTCTTGACCCATTTAATTAATTAAAAGCTTATTAAAATTATCAGACATATTATTTATTTATTCAGTGTAATAATTAATTAAATGTTAAAATCCTATTAGCTATAAGGGGTTAACTCTTATTAAAAGATATATCTATATTTAAAAGGATGTGTACTTTAATAAAAAGGCATCTATTGGGGTGTATAAATAAGAATCTAGTCATTTTTCCACCAGTTAACCTTCAAATTTAATTTTAAATGGTAGAATTTCAAGGATATTTAGAACTAGACCTTACATATTCACTTATCTTTCTAGAGTATATTTATGTATTTGCTCACGATCATAGTTTAAATAGAACAAATTTGTTGGAACAGGTGCATAATGACAATAAATCTAGTTTACTAATTATAAAACGTTTAATTTTTTAATTGTATCAAAAGAATCATTTTATTATCTTCGCTAACAATTCAAACCATATCATATTGTACATGATGGAGCTCCAGCAGAACATATTGATTCGTTTTTCATAGGCAAGAATCTAGAGTTAGTATTAATTAATAAATTCAGACAACTTTGTAAGTTTATTTTTGATATAGAAATCTACAGTAGTATTTATATCATTTGTGGGTGTGACTAATTCACGATGAGGTAATTATATGATTTTTTAAGTAAAAGAGCCCTTGACCAATTTGAAACAAAAATAAATGCGTCAAAATAACTGTGGGTCTATAAAAAGAAACTAGGATCTTCTTCTTTGACAAACTTTCTGGATAATTGGTTCTTTACAATTAAATATATGAATTAAGATATGTTCTAAATCTTCTTATGTAAGAATTATTGAGTTCTAAGATTATTGGAAATTATAGAAATTAAAGTTTATAATGTGGCATCAAAGCAATTAAGTTTTGGAACTCATGATTTTCCTTTAGGTGTATCTTCAATTATTTATGAATTCTGTTGCTGTTAGATATTTTAAATAATGAAATCTAGGTTTGCGGAATGTTTTTAGTGCTTGAATTCATTTTGTAAATAACTATTGTTTATCGATAACGATCAACATTTTGTGTACATATTTTCCTTGTGACGAAAAGTGAATTCATAAAAAGGTTATGTATGTATGTATATAAGACACAATGATTGTGTTTTGTTGTTGATCATCTTAAAGATATGATTATTAATCATCGATTACATAAAATTATGCGAATTATGTTACAAAAATGATCGAACCTATTTATATATGAATTTATTATAAACCCAATTTGTTACGAACATAACGGTCTCTTTTATAGTATATAAATATGTATTATCAACTAACCGAATGTAAGTATATATGCAAATTATATAATATATATATATATATATATAAGGAATCGATATGATAAATGCTATGTTTATATATATATATATATATATGTATATAAAGCTTTCTGTTACTATGGGAAAGAATAAGGGTGATCGTATACTTGGTTTAATGTTTGTGTGTGTATATATATGTATGATGTAATGATTTTACGATTACAATTATGGACTATTTTAATGATTTGCAATGACTACATATAATGTTTGGTGATCTTTATTTATTGAAACAATGAAAATTATTATTTCCAATTTTAAAATTACATAATTGTAGTTTGTTAATCACCAAAGCGGCCAAACTTTAAAATTTAGTAGTTTTCAAATTGAGAAACAAAAATTCAATAATTCATGAATATTGATGTTTATAATTGAAATGACAATTATTAATTCTATGCATGAGTCATTAAATTTCATCTATTATAAGAACCTAGGAAACTCCCAAAGGTAGATTAGTTATTTTTTTTTATAATTGATGAACATAAGAGTTAGCAATTAATATGTTCAACTATTTTTATTTGTTTATTCAAAGATAGAAAGCACTTTTAATTAGATATATTTATAAGTGACAAATTAAATTTTATTTTTTAATTAGCATCAATTATAGTTTGTATGTCTTAGTATCATCCAAATGAGAACTACAATATACATTTATTATTTTAGTTTGAATCTAATTATGTGATCATCTTAAAGCGTTAATGCATGAATGTTTCTTACATATTTACAATAACTGTTCCTATTTCACTACATTCGCATACATCATATGTTCCCTTATTTAATTAATTGAATTTCTTCGATTAGTGTGAACAAGTCCAATTTCACCTAAGTGTCTGGGTTCTTGATTTAGCACTTCAAGACAAGAAAACCACTAATAATACTGATGCTAGTAGTGAGAAGGAGAAACCTTTTCATAAAATTTGGGAAATGTCGAATAGATTAAGCTTAATGTTCATAGGATGACAATAGCAAACAACATTAAAAGTAATCTTCCTAAGATTGAAAGTGCTGAGAAATTTATGAAACTTATGGAAGAGCGCTCTCGAACTGTTAAGTCTCTTGCTAGTACATTAATGACTAAATTAATGTCACGCCCCGGAGTACGGGAGGTGACGTGGTAGATTAATTAGGTTAATTAAATAAAGATTTAGTTAAAAACAGGGTTTTAGAATTAGATTTATAAATAAAAATGAGATAATTTTAAAATCATTCGAATAGAATAAATTAAAGAAATAAAATAAATCATCATGATAGTTAAGCAAATAAAAAGAACATTAAAAATATTTAAATATGAGGTGGAACGTGTATGGGTCCCACTGGCCCACATATTGTGCACACACATGTAGTACAGACAATATTACCATACAACCACAGTCCAAAGTAAATAGAAAGTTAGGAATTTACATGCCTTGCTTACTCTATTACAACCTACCCAAATCTTCTACTGGTCGTAAGTCCGGTCAGCAGACTCTTCTCCAATCCTAAGCTGATATCCACCTAGGGGTAAGATTTTAAAACAATAAAAACGTGAGCGAAAGGCTCAGTAGGACTATATTTTCAAAAATAAGCAGATAAATATTCTAATAGAACTTTCTTAATAAATAAATAATTAAATAAATCAAACAAATATTTTCATTTACTAAAATTCTATTAAAAACAGTTTGTCAAAAGTACCTTTTTAATTCTCTCGGGCAAACCAAATACTCACCA
>CAMOHE010050011.1:0-66614 GCA_946598075.1 Artocarpus hirsutus | reverse complement strand
TGTATGGAGTTGCACAGAGTTGCAGGTGATAGGAGAGCTAGACAGCACAGTGGGTGAGGGGGGTTCAGGGAAGGGGTGGGAGATCGAGGGAGGGTCAAGGCTGAGATGTGCAGGGGCAGACAGAGGGCAAAAGGTGACAGGTCGAGGGCAGAGGATTGAGGTCTGCGAGGTAGGGGAGAGGTGGTTGGGATGTGTAGGGGCAGGAGGCCAAACAAAGGGAGGGCCAGGAAGATGGAGGTCGGGTATGGGTTGAGGGTTGGAGCAGGCATGTTTGGCTAGTTAGAGATTAGAATGTTAGGGTTTTTTTTTTTTTTTTCCAAATCAATGGCTAATATTAAGCAGGGTATTTTGTTATTTTAAACAGAAAATTAACAGAGTTAAGTCAAAGAGATGTCAATATGATTAGTTTTGGTTTAAAAAGTATCTTTGTAGTTGAGAAAATTATAGAAAATATTAGTGTAATTTACTCCTTTTTTTTTTTTTTCTTTCTATTACAATCTACGTTTTCTTTTTATAATTTATTCATAATCTATGTTATTGGAAACTTCAACTAAACTCCAAACGCACATCACACAAACACACATATAGCGTAAATCCTTAATATATAAAACAGAGTGTATTTTGTTGTCGTTCAGAATAGTTAAAAAGGGTGAGTTTTTGGGGCCTTTTTTTTTCCCTTTCAGTTTGAGTTTCTAACTCCTTTGTTCTATTATTATTATTATTATTATTATTATTATTATTATTATTATTATTATATGTGGCTATTGTCATGGAAGTCCAAGGCGGTGAATTTAGGTGCTTTATTTTTTTTTTCCTTTTTTTAACTTTCAACTCCTTTAATTTTTTTTATTTGTTATCTTATAATTTAAAATGTTTCATGTATTTTTATAATTAAATATAACCTTTATGTTTTATGCATATTGTCATTCGTGTTGAACATCATACAAATTTTAATAAAAATTCAGTACGTGCATTGCACGTGCCAAAACTAGTCAATTATTAAGTGTCAATATTGGCAGTAGTTTTTAGTTTTTTGATAAATCTTATCAAAATAAAAATGACAAGCTAGAGTGTGCTATAAACCTTGTACATTAAGGCCCGTTTAGTGCTTTGGATATAATAGCATTATATAGAATAGTCTTAAATAATTGGATTTGATTATATTGAAATAAATATAGGATAGAATTTTAACTAATCCAATCCTATATTTGATGTTGTGTAATTAAGATAGGGGCCTTTTTGTAAATTTTTTTAAAATTTTGAGTTAAATTATAATTTTTAAAGTAGAATGGCAAAAATATAATATTAAAAATATTTCCGTCACATAAAAATTATATTTTGACTCCTCATTATTTGAAAAAAATTATAATTTGATTCCAAATTTTTATAAATCTTTACAAATAGGCCCTTGAAAATTTTCACAATGTACAAAGATTGTATTTAAGCCCATACTTTAATAGGGGATTGCCTAATCCTTTTCCAAGGGGGATTCAAACATGGATTAAATAAGAGCTTATCCAATCCAATCCTATAAAGTTTTGCACCAAACAAAGCATTAAGATTTAATTCAACCCAATTTTTCTTAATCTTGCGCACCAAACATGTCCTAATGGAATTGATTATATTATTTTCAACATATTACCCACTAATACATGGCCACAAAAATATAACTTTGTAGTGATTAGCGACTTATAATCTTCCGTAGTACCTCATATTGGTACCATACAAACCTTCTTACATTGTTCAGTGAATTTGCAAGTTAAATTAAGTAGGCAAGCTTACATATTCTTTCTTTGGGAGTGTATAATAACCCGACTGAAAATGGAAGGTTGGAGCTTTTCGCGTGTTTAATTAATTGTCTATCAATTTGGCAAAGGTCTATTCCAACGTGAAATTTGAGTTGCTTTGAGATTGTAGCTTTCGTACCCTTCAAAATGCCATCTCTTTCTCGTTAAAAGGCGTCCACATACATGTAATGAATTTATGTATTCCCAATCTCTTTCTCGTTAATTGCCTATCAATATGGCAAAGGTCTATTCCAACGTGAAATTTGAGTTGCTTTGAGATTGTAGCTTTCGTACCCTTCAAAATGCCATCTCTTTCTCGTTAAATGGCGTCTACATACATGTAATGAATTTATGTATTCCCAACAGTTCAGAGGCGCAACAAGCATCGCTTAGTAATAAAATCATACTCGACTCTACCATAAAATAAAAAATTTAAATCTTCTATCTCAAGTTAAAATAATAATAATAAAAAAAAAATCGGAGGTAAATGAAAGCTCGAATATTTCTCTTTGCTTCAGTATTGTTTATACATTTTAACATTTTATTATTTAGTGGAAATGCATATGTTATACATTTTAACCCTTTTATGTTATAAATCTATTTCAGTCCCCACTTGATTTTTTTGCCCTTCTTTTCTGGTGTGTCTCTCCTTCTCGCGAGAGAGGTACGTGCATAACGAAATCCCTTTAATAATCTTTTACATACTTAATAATTTTAAAAAATTTATAGCAAAATTATAAGCAAGAGGTCCCCTTGAGTTAAAAGTCGAAATGTTTTAGCATAAAAGTTTAAAGTCAAATATCAAACCAAAATCTATGAAAAAGAGAAACAACTAACTAACCACTTTCCTTGTCTCATCTCTCAATTGGAAGCCACCTAACGTATGACACCCCAGGTCTACTAGTCTAGATTACACCATAACACCATATATACAAAACAATCAAGAAAATTAAAATCTTAACGCAAACAAAAGGCTACCATGTTTAGGCTTCCTTACTATAATAATATATATATATATATATATATATATTTTTTTTTTTTTGCAACTATAATTTGCTCACTAGGTCTTACCGAACAAATGTCATCACCTTTTCAATTAGGGTCCCAATTAGCATTGGTATTAGGGGCCGCTTTTCTTTTTGCCCAAAGTAAATCTAGGTTTTACCCAATTATTAGTAACACATCTCTAACAGTGAGTACTATAATTCTAATTTTACATATTTTATTTATCTTTAAAACAATTAAAAAAGGCCACACAATTATTTACTGGAGGAGAATAAAATTAAAGACCAGTTGGTTAACGATTTTTCTAAATGTGTAGTTGTTCAATCAAGAGCACAGATTTTTGACTCTGACAAGCTTCTATTATATATTATTTATAACAGTATAAGTTAGTTTTATGGCAATTGAATAAAAAATTTCGAAATTCCACTGCACCAACAGATTGATATGTTCCAACTCCGACGAGGTAGCTTTGAGTTGTCAAACGCCTTCGATAATAACAATGCCACAAGCCAACTTTGACATTCATGATCCCAGATGAAATTGACGTTCGATCTATAGCCAGCTTCAGGATCCACAAGCCTCGTTGTCGATGTAATCCTCTCTTTGCTTTTTTTTTTTTTTTTTTTTTTTACCATCATTCAAAAAATATCCTATTTACATATTAGTATTTCTAAAATACAAAGTACGATTCACTTTATTTATTTATTTATTTATTTTTCTTTTTTCCTTTTTGGACAGGATGGACCGGCAAATATTTTCCTCGTCCCCCGCGCAGGACCACCGTCCTGGCCTGTTTTGACAACATTGAGTTTCTGTTCAATTAGCAACTTTGAGTGCCATGCACTTCAGATCAATTTCAGATAGCTTTTCCCGAGTTTGCTTTCTTTTACTCTGCAAAAGGACCCGATTTGCTTGCTTTACGTGGAAGCTTATGTTGGATGATTGGATTGGGTACTTTTTTTCTAGCAAAAAGAATTCAATCGGATCCAATGGGAGCTTTGGGATAACAAATGTACTTTTTTTTTTTTGAGAGATATTACATTTGTACTTTAAATCTAAAATGTCGAATCTAAAGAATCGTACGCGCTTCAACCGAACGTGCGGACACTTGCCCGGAAGAACTCTAATAATATGCCAACCGGATGCTAAAAAGGCTCTTAAAGTCCATAAGACGATGATTTAGTTTAACAAGTTAATTGAAACTTTAAGTTTCAATTTGTTGCAGTATAAAATTTTTATATGTTACAATAAAAAATAAAAATTTATTACAATATAAAGCTCTCACATACTAAGTTCTACTTTTGTTTCCAAATGCTCTCCATGTTTAGTTGGCAGATTTAAATTGATGATTTAAACTTAATGCTTTTTTAATTTAAATTCTATGCAAATTTATGTTTGAATATGTTATTCAAGTAGTAATCTGAATAGCATCCAGAATCCATATTTTTATTAGATAGACAGTGAATAAGTCATTTGAAAGTTATTGGTTTATCAACAAATTTAACAGAACTTTATGTTCATAACATACTTTAATAGGCAATATGGATGAGGATTTATTTATCTCTTTGCTCTGAGTATGAGGAATAACGAATGGGATATGAAACAAGAAAGTTATAATATTTTTTTAAAGTATAAGAGAGAAAAAGAAAAAAAAAAGGGAAAAACCCTGAATTCGAGTTAGTTCCAAATCTAAATTTTATAGGGGTTAGAATTTTAATTTTTCTACTTAAACTTAAGTCAAGTTAAGTTTCAAATCCAAATTTAAACTTAAACAAACAATAATTTGAAGCTTAAGCTCAATTTGAGTTTGAACTTCTTATTTAAATCTTTTCACCAAACAGCGATACACCTTAAGTTTTCAAGAGAAATACTCTTAGGCTATTGTTTTCTTTTTGTATTTTGTATCTTATTTTTTTAAAGGGTGGGAAATGTGGCATATTTTGTTACAAAAAAATGTATATAATATGAAAAATAAACGAACGAGTTGCTATTAACTAAATATTACAAAAGTAAAAACAAGTGCAATGAAAAAAAAAACTTTCAACTGAATAAAACATAGAATTTAAGCATCAAGGCACATGAAACACACACTTTTTTTTTTTAAAACAGGTTAGTTATCTCCTTGAGTGCAGGAGTTTGGCACCAAAAGTATTACTCTAGCCATTTGGTGTTCAAGTTCGCCAGAGTAGTACTTTTAGTGCCAAAGTCCTGATCGCTCGATGTTATATCCTGGGAGACAGACGCTCGATACGATCTCAAGCACCTGAGGAGAGATCAAAACTGTTCGAAGAAAAGCATGTATTCCACGTACCTTGATGCTTAGATTCTGTATTTTATTTGAAGGCTTTTTCCATAGTACTTGTTTTTCTTTTTGTAATATTTCATTAATAGGAAATTGTACGTTTATTTTTCATATTACATGCATTTTTGCTAACAATTTTTAGAAGGGGATAAAAAATAATAGTATGATATTTAAGAAATATAATAAATACAATGATTTGGTAAATCAAGATTATCATACTATTAAAAAAAAAAACAAACAAACAAACAAAAATAACCCAAGTTTCTTTCTGCTCTCCGGCTCAAATCCACTATCACGTTGTTGTCGATGTTGCCATCGCAAGGTTGAGTGATGATGTTAATCGTCAATAAACCACGGGTGGAGATCATCATGATTTGCGAGATTTTGACACTTGCATATACCAAATTTTTACGTTTAAATGTTGTTGGTTAACATGTATCGATTTTTTTCATCTAATCATTCTAATATCATCATTTTTATATATTTTAAATTTAGAAGATTGCCTCCATATTATTATGGGTTGTTTTCATTTTCAGACCTTGTCTTTTGAGGTTATCAAAACTGCAAACCTTGTCTTTTGAACTTTATCATATTTATACCTTTAAATTTTGAATTTATACACTTTCTTACTATTTTTCGGTCAACAGTTAATTTTGACCATAAAAGACCTAAACATCATTAAAATAAAACTTAAAAATATATTTAAAAAAAAGCTAAAATTTTTAAAATGTGAAGGACATTTAAGTGTTATATAAAGTCAAAATTAAACTTTGACTTAAAAAGAGTAAGAATTGACATGGATTTAAAATGCGAATGTAGTGTTAAAGTTTAAAATACAATGTATGATTTTTTTGATAACTAAAAATATAGGGTATAAAAATAAAAATAACACTATTATTATTCTTAAGCTTATTCTAACTATAGGAAGAAGTATCGAAAACAAATTTTGGTTGAAAATGGATTTTTTATCGTTCAGTCCTTTTTGTTATTATGTGCATGTTTTGGTCATCTATCTTTACTTTTCCTTATATTTTTTTTACTGTTTGTAATTTTAAATTTCCTTTATTAGATTAATTCTTTTTTTTAATTGGCTATGTTGGAATATTTTCTTTTGCAATATATCCCTACTTAAGTATTTTTTATAATCTTCTAAAATATCATTTATTAAGTGTGACCTTCATATTTTTTTTAATTGTGCTTAATTTTTTTTTCTCATATTTATCTCTAACTAGTTTTTGTCTTCCTTATTCGGACTGAAAATTTTCTCTTATATACTATATATGACCAAAACACATATTTTTTTAAAACGTGCATCTTGGAACATATTTTTTTTAATCTCATATCTTTAAATTTGTCTTATTAAAACATCTTTTCCCCTGATTTGCCCAAACTGAAATGCGAATTCGGACCTTCATGTTTTGATCACAATGCAAATGTGCATTTTGGCCATCCTTTCTTTTGTTGTCTTTTATTCTTTCTTTAAATTTTATATCTTCAAATATGCAGTATTGAAATGTTTTTCCCCGTTAAAATAACTTTTCTCAAAATATCTCTACCTAAATTTTTTTGTCATACAGTCCTTTAAAATATTATTATATTAAAAGTAATTGTTGTAAATTCTCACACATATAACAGTGTTTTCTAACTACTTTTTATAAACAAAAGAACATATAACATTTTAATTAGCATTATGGAATACAGGACAAAATATTATAACATATTTAACATCGACATTTACAATTAAAATAATATTAGCAATGAGTATCTTGGACATAGTTAAAAATTAATAGGACCGATATGCTCCTTTTTTTTTTTTTTTTTGGTTTTTTCTTTTACTCAAGGAGAAGATCTGTCCAGCTCGATGGTATTGTTTGGCTGGTGATAAAACGTCATTTGACTTGTCCAACACTTATTATTTGCACATAGATTTTTTCTAGAGCAATCCCAATTTAACTCCACAGGGTCAAACATTGGTTATAAACAAGACAATAGATTTTGGTCTAAAACATAGATTACATACTAAACTAGGGCAAATCGTGGTGATCCTTGTTTCTTTTTGGGATTATTTCTTTCAGAAAAGAGAATTTTCTTTCTCTTATTGCATGTTTACTTTTCTCCTTAATAAATAAAATAATATTTTTATCGGCACCAAAAACTGGTTTTTCATCTAGCGCACAAATAATTCCATTATCTTCTAGGAATTTCGGCGAGCTAAATTAAGAACATGTCAAAGTTAGAATATTCCAATCAATAATATTTTTCTTTTATCAGATTTTTCTGTCAACACTATATATATATATATATTAAGGGACCCACACTAGAAATTGAGAATTATTAATTGCCTTATAGTTATAATAGTTTAATACTCGAATTCAAATTTGAGTTCAAAGAATTCAGAAGAGTTCTTGAAACTAACGAACCCTAAGTTATCTAGCTTAGATTAGGTTACAATGGTTTAAGCTGGAATATCGAAAGGCTTGTTAAATTTGCAACCAATTGCTGCTAACCTTTGTCTGGGACAAAAACTAATTATAGAAAGGATAAAATCGACAATGCCTTTGCTTGTACGTATGAACTCTCAGAACATACAATTCAATTTTAATTGCAATAAAAAAAATCGAGAAATGGCAACAAAAGAAAATTTACCACTAAAAATCCAACGTTGAAAAGTGTTTTTTTTTTTGTCCCTTAAGGGTAAAAAAGGGTTATTTCCAGATCTAGAAAATTCGATTTGTAAGTGAAGAAAGGCATTTTTTTAGGCACAGCTTTGGCCATTTAGGTTGGATCATACTGTGCACACCACATTTATATGTAGGGATAACAATAAATATGTTTCCATTTTAAAACATGCATATGATGATCCATTTTAAAACATGTTTCCTTTAACAATGAATATCAATTAATATTTATTCTGAAACATACTCTCTCCAAGGAACACAACGAGAAATATCAAAACTCAAAATAAATGAATCTTGCCAAATCAAATCCAAGTTGGTCCTCTCAAAGGAACTAGTTAGGAAAACTCTTCAAAACACTTCTAGCTGTAACACGAAATGCCCACAAATACAAATAGAAGAATCCATAAGAGAAAAAAGGATGTAATTTGCTTACCTTTAACTCATGATTATATTTCTATTCCTAGTATTGCTCAATCTCAGAAAACAAAGTTTTTTTTTTTTCTTTTTCCTGAAAGAAATAATCCCAAAAAGAAACAAGGATCACCACCATTCAAAACAAGAGGAAAAGACAGAAGAATTTCATAATAATATAACCATGAAAGAAACAGGAAAAGCAAAAAATTTAGGAGTATGCAACTGAGAGCCCATCTTTTACGCGAACACTTTTGAACAACCCGACTCGAACCGGAGGGCGGGTAGTGTGGTTGAAAGGTAGGCTGCACTAACATACGTGGCTCACTTCTCTGTTTCACAACCTTGCTCATCGAGTCGAATTGTTTAGCATTTTTTTTTCTTTACTTCATCTTTTTAATCAAAGATCCTCATGTGGCAGTGAGCTTTGGCCTTTTTTCATATAGGTATATAACAATCATTTAATATTTAATTAATGTGAAGATTTTGTATCTACGGATGTTAAAAAATAAAATAAAATTGCTTATGGATCAATTACGGAGCTAGAAATTTTGATTAGAGAAGCTAGTAACTATTACAAATATTCAATCAATATAAATAATTATTAAATTTAATTTGGTTCTTGATAGATTTTTATGCCCGAAAATGTTGGGTAGAAGATTTTTTTCTTAATGCACATCAATAACTATCATTAAATGGAAAAATTGTGACAAAGAATATATAGCATTATGCAATTAATCTATATTCAATTGTATATATTCACAAAAAATTAATACTAAAAAATGTCTATATCAATGAATTTTAATTTAAATATTAGAGAAAAAAGTCTATTTTTTGTGTAACAAATAAGAAAGCAAACAAAATAGAATGTCAAGCAAAAACAAAAGAAATGAAATGTTATAAACATGTCACAATCATATAAAATTTCAGTACTTTGCTAGAATGCTCTATTTTTTTATATGCATCCCAGCGAAAAATTTATTGAGTATGCTTTATTTTTTAAAAAAAAAGGTTATGTACACTTTGGAGAAAAAAAATCAGCGAAAAGAAAATAAGTACACTCAATTTAAAATATAATTCGAACTCTTATTGGAGAGAAATTTGTCTTTAAATAAAAGATCTTGTCCAATCCTTATAAACTTAAATTTGACATTGATTCAATGTAACATTTTTCAATTTTGGAGGGAAAATAAATAAGATAATATATATATATATATATTTTTTTTTTTTTTGGGAGGGGGAGGGGGGTTTTATATAAATCTATACAAATACATGTACATGTACATATACAAATATAGAAATACAATTTTAGAGGGACAATATATAAGAATTTTTGGGCCTTCAATGACTTCCTCATTGTTGCATATAATGTTTAACGCGCTCTTTACATGTATGTCATAAAATTAAGGCTTAAAAAGATCTATGCCACTAAAAAAATAATTGCAAAAAATTACACCCTACATTATCATTCTATATTTAAAAATACCAAGTATAACCTCAAAGTTGCTGACAAGTATCCAGCATTGACCATGGTCACTATTCACTATCCGGTATCCGCCGTAGATGCTGCCTAATAAATGGTTATTGTAACCACCGGTTTCTGTCGGATTCTCTCACCAAAACAGTTAATATTCACAAAATTTAAGAAAATCATAGAACATACACACAATTAAAAAAATTGCTCAACAAAGTCACAGAAAACACAAAATTCTTAAAAAAAAAAATTCCATATAATCTACAATCGTTACAAATATATCGCAGACCAATACAAAAAACCAAAAACATTAAAAAAGAAAAATTAAAAAAATGATAAAATATTGATCCGGCATCCAGCGACGGTGAATGATCTTTCGCTGCATTGTCCCTTCGCTACGGCATAGTTGTCGTCGAAGGAAATGGTGTTGTGCTTAGACATGTGCCGTAGATCCCATCGTCACGTTGCACGAATTATCAGGCTGCACGCAGATCACAACTCCAGTGAAGATGCATCTTAATTCCCCGATCTACAACCACCGCTCCACTACACCAGCAATCGTGCCCCACATGATGAATCTCCTCATAATGGAGGTAGATCTCCTCTTCTTCCAAACATGAACAGATTTGGCTGGGAACCAGAGAAGCACGAAGATGACAATAAGGGCATTGTCAGCGTCATCAGAGACAAATGCGCTAGTAGTCACACGGAGATAGGGCGGCATCAGAGGGGGCTAGATGGCATCTAGAGGCTGTGCGTGGGGAAGGAGAAAGAGAAGAAAGAGAGCTTGAGACGTACGTGGGAAGAGGGGAGAAAGGAAAAAAGACTGAGGAAAAAAAAAACTCTAATTAACTTTAGGAGTATTTTAAGCATCGTAATCTTCTTTCTTTTTTTTTTTTTAATGTTGTGCAGGAATAGTAAAAAAAATTTTACCTTATGGGTAGTGGTAGAAGTCGATGCACGCTCAAAAAATCGATTAAAAAATAGTAAAAATGAGTTAGATTGCAAATCCAAATCATCAAACCTCAAAAAAATCATCGAAGTGCTAAAGACAACTGTATTAAGGACGATGAGGGATTTAAGCCAAAGTAAAGGACTAATAAAAATCAAAACTTTAGAAAATTTTAATAAATAGGCCCCTACATTTATGGATTTACATTTACATAAATTTCTATAAATAACCCTACTTTCTTTATATTTCCAAAAAAATTAGCACAAAATAAATAGCCCGTTTGATAGTGTTTTTAAAATAGATGAAAATGATTTTGTTTTGAAAAATAAAATTTTTAAAGAATTGTGTTAAAAATGTTTTTGAAGTTTTTGCATCAAAAAAATGTATAAAAATATTTTTAAAAATTTTAAAAACAATACCAAACAGTCCAATCTCTCTCATTGGCCATTTATCCTTTTTTTTTTCTTCACCTTCCTCTCAAACCTCTTTCCCTCTCTCCACCCCCCCTTATCTCTCATCTCTTTCTGTCCTCTTTCCTCCTTCTAGTCGTCGTGGCCACGTCTCATCAACATCTTCGTCGCAACTCACTGTCGCTCATGGCGAAGCCAACTGCTGTGATGGGCAAAAAAAATTGAAAGACCGCAACCTTCTCCTAGTGGGTTTTCTTTGTTTTTCGGCTTCTTCAACATTTTTCTCCAACAACAACAACAAATAAATTGGGGTGACAAAAGATTAAAAATGAAAAACAAAATGAGTGAAACTAATAAGGTGTTTGAGAAGTATGGTCAAAATTAAAACTTTTAAACTGAAAACTGTAGCATGTATAAGCTTTACACTGTAACAACTAAAAATGAGCTTTACATTTTAGCAACTAAAAAGTTTTAGTATAAACTAGTGTTGCTAAACACCCTTTAAAATTTTTTTTATGTATTAATATTTAATTATTAAAAATATATTTTTAATTTCGCCATTAATCACTCATAGTACATTCGAAAAAGAGAGGGAAGAGGCGAGGCCTCTCTATGACGAATAAAGTGTTTGAGAAGTATAGTTAAAATTGAAACTTTTAAACTGAAAATTGTAACATACATGAGCTTTACACTTACACTTTAGTAACCAAAAGTTTTAATATAAACTGATGTTGTTAAACACCTTTTAAAAATTATTTTTTTACATATTAATATTTAATTATTAAAAATATATTTTTTAAATTTCCCTATTAATCATTTATACTACATTCGAAAAGGAGAGGGAAGAGCCGAGGCCCCTCTTTGACCCCTATCATCTCACAATTAAACTCATAGAAGAAACCAAGCGAGTGAGCGCGCGTGTAATCGATCGCGCGTGCTCTAACGATCCATTTTGTCCAATCCCCCAATGGGATAATCAACCTCGGAAACGCCATTCTTCACCGCATGCTATATACGTACACACGCACCTTCGTCCTCGTCATTTCATGGTTTTTACTCGTTCACTAACCCATCAGTCTTGTTTCTGTGGATTGAGATTTGAGAGAGAGCGACCTTAAAAAAAGGACAAAGAAAGAAAAGAAAGAAAAAGAAAAATGGTGGAAACGAATCGACTACGTTTCTCGTCGAACCTCGGGAGAGCCAAGAGGCCCAGGGTTTGGGCCTTGACCGCCGGCATTATCCTCTGCACGTTCTGCTACCTCCTCGGCTTCTGGCGCCACACCTCCGGCACCATCCCCTACGCCGCCGTCCACCAACAACAGCCGCCACCCTGCGCTCCCCTCCTGCACCGCGTCAACTCCACACGCCTCGACTTCACCTCCCACCACCGCGCCTCCGACAATCGCAGCCCCTCCTCTTCGGCAGCTCGTGTACCGAAATTTCCGCCTTGCGCCGCCGATCTCGCCGAGTACACGCCATGCGAGGACGTTCAGAGGTCGCTGAGGTTCGACCGCGACCGGATGATTTACCGGGAGAGGCACTGTCCGGAGCCGGAGGAGATGTTGAAGTGCCGGATTCCGGCGCCGAAGGGGTACAAGATTCCGTTCAGGTGGCCGGAGAGCCGGGGAACGGCTTGGTTCGCGAATGTGCCTCACGAGGAGCTGGTGGTGGAGAAGAAGGTCCAGAATTGGGTTCACTACGACAACAAAACCGGAAGGCTGACGTTCCCCGGGGGTGGAACGATGTTTCCTCACGGCGCCGACGCGTACATCGACGACATCGGGAAGTTGATCCATCTTGAAGGCGGCTCCATTAGGACCGCCATTGATACCGGTTGTGGAGTACGTCAAATTCTTTAATTCTTTCTTCTTTTCTTGTCTTGATTTCTTCTTTAGGTTTTTTCTTTTTTTGGTTTTCTTTAGGTTAATTACGCCAAATTTTGATTCTTTATTTTCTCCTTTAATGTGAAATTTTATCCCATTTTTGGGTTATGGTGGAGAGAACGGAAATTTTTTCTTTGGAAAAAGAAAAATTGGATTTGAATGGTAATTCAATTGCCAAGAAAGTATATTCATTGGATAGAGGATTTTTTTATTTTTTCATTTTCTTTTACCCTTTTTGGTTATGAGACAGGGATCTGAAAATGAAAATTAGGGGATGAAATATAAAGATGTATTAATCAGACAATTTTTTTGTATATTTTAATGTCTTTTTTTTTTTCGGGGGTCTAATAGAATTTGTAATTAACATACCACATTTTTTATCTTGTTCTTTTGGGAGCTTGACGTTGCATGGCTTTTTTGGCCATTAATTGATTCTTATTTGGGAAACAAAAAAGAGGAAGAAAATCGCGTACTTTGTCAGAGCATTAGATTCTTTTCTTTTCTTTTATTTTATTTATTTTTTTTGCATGAATTTTAATTAGAAGAGCAGTACAAACAGAATAGCAAAAAATTTGGGTAAAAAAAAAAAAAAAAGAAAAGCTAAAAGCGGTTAGGTATTCCACCTGATAAGAACTGGATTAATACGAAATGGTTGATATTAAAAAAAAAATGGTTTGTAAAACCCAGATACTACGTTTAGTCAAATTAGAGGTCTTTTGGGTGGGTTATAGTTGAGTCCTATTAAGGAATCCGATGACCTTTGGACACCAAACAATTTAATTGTTTCGTATGTCATGGCTATAGAGAGAGAGAGAGAGAGAGAGTAACCGGTTTGGGGTAAGAACTATAGGAGCTGAACAATAAGAATGGAACTAGTTCTCAGCAAAAACTGCACTTTCATAAGGTTATGGTTGTTAATAAATTGGCAGTTTTTTTTAGTTGTTTGTCCAGCGCAACTATTTTCTTTTTCCTCTTCTCATGATTCATCATTGATTGATTATTGGCAGAAAGGACCTTGAAATGTACTTTCCCATAATCTAGTCAGTAATAAATATCTTTTGAATCTGTAAGTAAATATCAAGAATTGGTGACAAAATTCCATATCATCTCTCCCTCAATTATTATTGACTCTGTTTTGACTTAGCTCTCTTTGTCTACAAGCCAACTTCTACTTCTAAACTAAACTCTCTAAGTAGCTAATTAGATAGTTAATGTGATTATTCACCATACAATACTTTTCATGTGTAATTGGTCATGGCAATTTCTCTCTAGATTAAATAAAATTATTGATATTCATGCAATGAAAATGTATTTCTCATATATTCAGGTTGCAAGCTGGGGTGCCTACCTATTGTCCAGGGACATCCTGGCAGTGTCTTTTGCCCCAAGAGACACCCACGAGGCCCAAGTCCAATTTGCCCTCGAAAGAGGAGTTCCTGCTTTGATTGGAGTCCTTGCATCCATTAGACTTCCGTACCCTTCAAGGGCATTTGACATGGCCCACTGCTCACGCTGCCTAATTCCCTGGGGCAAATATGGTAATCTAATATTGTCCCATTTCATATTTATGTGTATGGTATTGAAATAATAATAATAATAATAATAATAATAATAAATGTACTAGTAATATACAGTTTTCAATCATTAGATTTTGTTAGAATTATAGGAAAATTTTAAATTAGTACCCGTATTATATCGAAATATGTGTTTGGTATCCTATATTTTAAAATATTTAATATTGACACCTAGACCTTTTAGAAAATCTTTTTTTAGGATTTCGGATCCCCTTTTTAGGATTAAAAAACAAAATTACCCTTTTTTAGTCAATCCTTTATATTTTATAACAAGGACAATTTTGTTTTTTCATATCCTATAAAAGGGCTCAAGGTACTAAAAGAAATTTTTTAAAAGGTCGAGATACAATATTAAATATTTCAAAACATAGAGTACCAAATACGTATTTTGATATAACACAAAGTATTAATTTGAACATGGTGTTTGACATGATAGTTAGAACTATTGGTTATAAACGGTAGCATGTGAAAGCTATACACTATAACAACTTTTTTGTTTTTGCTGTAGCATGTGAGAACTTTATACTATTTTTAACTGAAAAATTCGTTAAAACCAATTAATGCCAAACAGGCCAGAAATTTTCCCTGAAATTATATCTTATTTTAGAATAGTAGAGTGGGATCCTTTTTTTTTTAATTGCCTTAGCTTACCAAAGAGTTCTCCTTTCATATTTGCTTCCTTTTTGTTGGTCTATTATTTCGCTTTGCTCGAGACAAAAAATGTTTGTTCATGTTCCTGAACTCTAAGTTAATATGTGCAGACGGGCTTTACTTGATTGAAATTGATAGAGTTCTACGTCCGGGTGGTTATTGGATTTTGTCTGGTCCTCCAATAAACTGGGAGAGACACTGGAAAGGCTGGGAAAGAACTGAAAGAGATCTCCAAGCTGAGCAGGCTGAGATTGAGGCTGTGGCAAAAAGCCTGTGTTGGAAGAAATTGAAGCAGAAGAATGATCTTGCCATTTGGCAGAAACCCACTAATCATGTTCATTGTCAGAAGAACCGCAAGGTTTTCAAGAAGCCACAATTTTGTCAAGGTCAAGATCCAGACAGGGCATGGTACTGTACTTAATTATCCTTGTCAATAATATTGTTTTCATAAGATTTTAGATTCTTAAATTTATGTTTTCTCATTATATAAAACTCTGTTTGAGGATATGTTGTTTGTCAAATCCTATACGGCGTGCTATAGAAGTGATGCCAAACCCCATATAATGATAAAGGTATAAGATATGAATACGAGTCCCTTGTTTGTCCCCCACCCCTTCTTTTTTGACACTTCTACTTTGTTAGTTGACCTGTCCAACTACCCATTACACCAAATTGTTTTTTTATTGTCAACTCTCGTTCTCAAAGAAAAATATCAGCTAAAAGTTAAGAACTCTTTATTGCCATGAACACAAGGGACATCCAAAATGGACTATTTTCACTTAACCCTTTTTTTAATTTGTTTTTGTAGGTACACAAAAATGGAGAACTGTTTGACCCCACTGCCAAATGTGACAGATCTTAGAGAAGTTGCAGGTGGGGAATTGGCCAAATGGCCAGAGAGGCTGACTTCAGTCCCTCCAAGGATCAGCAGGGGAAGTTTGAGAGAAATAAGTGCCAAGGTTTTCAGGGAAGACACAGAGATGTGGAAGAAGAGAGTAGAATATTACAAGAGCTATGACAGCCAATTGGCAGAGAGAGGAAGGTACAGGAATTTGCTTGACATGAACTCCTACTTGGGTGGCTTTGCTGCTGCGCTGATCGATGATCCTGTTTGGGTTATGAATGTTGTTCCCGTGGAGGCCGAAAGTAACACTCTTGGTGTCATTTATGAACGTGGCTTGATTGGAACTTATCAAAGCTGGTAATGGTTTTTCCCTTTCATCATGTAACAACTCTTAATGCAACTTTCCAACTTGACAATTAACTTTTGCTTGTTCACCTTTTTTAAGAGAGAATTTTTTTATTTCAATTCGTTTCATTGCTGCCCAGAATCTCAATTCTTCAACTTAGTGATTTTCTTTCTTTCTTTTTTTCGCCTCAATATGATGTTGTTTGAACACTGGCCTTTAAGTGTTTTGCTTGTTGCTAACCGTCAAATGAGACAGGAAAACCAACTTTTGTTGGATAAATATATTATATTTGCAATTGACTGGATAGCCTACTTTTTAAAAACAGAGAATATTATTGTTTTCTATTACATAATACATTTGGGAAGAAAGTTGATGACTCATGACTCTAAGTATTCTTCTGCTAGGTGCGAAGCCATGTCTACTTATCCAAGAACTTATGACTTCATTCATGCTGATTTAGTTTTTAGCCTCTACGAGGGCAGGTAATTAATTACTAATGGAACCACGCACTCTTGTAAATGTTCTTTATTCTCTCTCTTTTGTGTGTTTATCATCTTATCTCACAGTTCACATAATCTTAGAAGTTTCAAATATTCAAGCAGTTATGAAAGACTAATCTCCCATTCACCCTTTTCTGGCAGATGTGAAATGGAAGATATTCTTTTGGAAATGGATAGAATTTTGAGGCCAGAAGGTGGTGTGATTATCAGGGATGATGTGGATCTCATAGTGAAGATCAAGCCAATACTTGACGCAATGCAATACAATACAGCCACTGTAGACCACGAAAGGGGCCCCAAATTCAGAGAGAAGATCTTATTGGCCACGAAGCAGCACTGGACACTACCAGATCCAGCCTCCAAGTAGAAGCGAAGAGGACCCAAAAGGAGTTCGTAGATCGTGGTTGCTTGAACCTCCCTCCATTTTTTACCCTTTTTTTCTATTCATTCTTGTGTAGATCATTTGATCAAAAAATTGACTACTATGAGTTGATAGATGTCTACAGATTAAAGACGCAAAATTTTTCGAATGATATTCAACGTAATGAAATATTCCATTTTCTTTTTCTCAGAAATTGTTTTATTTTTATAGTTGTTGTCTTATTTATTTAGCTTAACAATGGCCAAAAATTAGTGTTTGGCCTAGAATCAATGTATTCAGCCGAGCCTTAACCTTTTTTGCAAGTTTTGAAGTTTCTTTATGAATCATTGCTCGTTTTTGTTATAAAATTACACGAGCTAAACCTGAAGTCAAGTAGAATAAAACATATTCACGTCACCAGCGCAGGCTTAAAAAAAAAAAAAAAAAAGTCAGTGCCGTTGGCACTGCATAAACACTCATCGATTGTTGGAATGGATCTCCACGGAAAGTACAATTTTATGCTACAAAATGCCATCGAATAATATGCACAAAACATCATCTCAGATCAAATAGAAAATCTTCAAAGAGTAGTTTCTAGTTTACTCAGCATCTTCAGCTTTTTACAGGGCAATCATCCCACAAATTAGCATTCGTACCCAAGTTTACGAGCTTGCTGAATAAGGTCCAGTTAACAAATTGTGTAGAACATGTTCAGGCATGAATCTCAAGGAAAAAAAATGGCTAAATCAACTCCAGAAACAAGGCTTCTTGTTTGTTGGTCAGGTCTAGTTCGCTCAAAGTCAATAAGCCGTCATCGACTTTGAAGGCACGCCGAGGGTAAGACCTTACCTGCCCATACAAGTGTAGCAATGAAGACATACATATCTACCTTGAGCAACATTGAAAAGAAAATTAACCACACAATCTTTAATATTCAATCAGAAATAGAAAGAACAATGATAATATAATATAATATAGCGTATGTGTAATATAATATAATTGTGTTGGTGGCAGGATAACTTAGAATAGCTAATGAACCGATTGCCCAAGTTTGTCGGCACGCATGAGGGTTCTAATGTTACACTTGATGTTACAAAAAACAACAGAAAATGAAAGCATGATCTCCAGGTTGCTTCAAAGGTGGTAGATTTGCAATGCTTGATTTGTGGTAAAAGCCAGTAAACAAAGCTTTGCCAAAAGCCATTCCCCGCCAGAAGAAAAGAAAAATAAACATGAAAAAAGAAAAGGTCCTCGTTGATTGTTGATTCACAGTTTGACACCAATGAAGTCTCACAGATGATAAAGTTTATCAAAAAACATGATTATAACCATGCAAAGTTCACGAACTGGCTTTTGTACTACACTGAATCAAAAGAAACCTAACCTCAAAAGAGAAGACACACGCCAAAACAAACAAACAAACAAATAAATAAATAAAAATCCAAGGCAGTGAAAAAATTCTTGTCTTGACCATTAGTAACAACTTACAGAAACATATTTCAAGTTGACCACCAGCTAAGCAACATATTTTTGGCAGGATATGGAGTGTGGTGGCTCCATCCTGTTGACAATAAGTCACCACTTACAGAAACATATTTCAACTTATAAGGTGAATTTGTGAACTTTCAAAGACTTGATGACCAAGAGTAAGGTAGAAGGATATTCATAGCGTTTCCTCCAACTACTTTTATTGCCCCATACGAACTATATTACTGTTGCAAATCAAAGCAACCTTCACAGGGAATTTGCTAGGAAAATGGCTATGCTACAGTAGAATTCTCACAAAATAGAATAAATAAGTAATTTAATTGACTGAAACAACAAATGCATACAAAGATAGCAGCATTCCAGAGGCTGCAACTCACCAAGGGTTACCCCAAATTGTCACCAAAGTCAGACCATCCCTCGCTACTATAACTACTGATCCTCTATGGATACCACTAGACTAACTACTTAGAAACTCCACGTCAGACAGGGCCCTAACAGAATTTAAGCATAGAGTGAGAAGACGTAAGCATTCTAAGAATAAACCGGCTGATTGTTAAAGGAAAACTAAGAAGGCTGGAGTTCCATGTTCTAAGACAACAGGGAAAGCACAAGGAAACTTACCAATCTGTAAGTGCCAGGCTTCACTGCTCCATTAATATCTATGAAGTCAAAGAGAAGCTACAAAGGAGCAAACTCCCAGTTAGTAGGGACAAGAGGGAATACATTTGAAGTTTTGAACTTGAGCACGTTTATGACATTTACCTGAAGTTTGTCAGACTTGAGAAAACGACGACCAAGGCGGCTTCCATTTGGCATTCGAACAAGAAGAGTCACTGCATTCTCATCATCTGATGCCGGTTCACATGGAAGGGAAGCTTTTCTAGCAGCTAATCTTCTCTCACATTCCTGTAATTAAAAGACATAGAAATAGGCACCTGAATACTAAATTGCCCAGTTAAAAAAATCAATAATCAGTACACAAAATATAATTAATATAGTATTTATAACAATATAAAATATACAAACTCAATCTCAAAACTATTCCATTAATACTTCATCGTAGATAACTCAACGACCATAAAAATAATTGTTCCAAATTCCTTCTTGATTTTCATAAATTTGTGGCAAGCTAGAAGAGTAAAGAATCTCATGATAACAGAACCAAAGTTATTCTGATTCTTATATTTCTTCTCTGGTTACAAGGCTTTCTTGGTTCAGCATTTATTCCTCATAGCTGTAGTAGCAATACCCGCATTCATCACTCCTACATAAAGGTGAATGCCCAATCTATACATGTGGACCAAACACTCACAAAATCTCCAGCATTTCCCATTGATATTTCAAACGTATATTATCCACTTTCAGGAGCTAATTAAAATCCACATTTTTTAATTACTTATTATCTCAACTAAACAATCTATTTAATTATTATACCTTCATTCAATATACTAAAAGAAAGACAGAAATCTCTATATTTGTATTGCATATCTTAACTCGGAAATTATACTTAATACTATCAACAGGTTAAAAAGTGTTTGAAAGAAGAAAAGAGCTTCAAGCTCATAGGATTTTATAAAAGTGGTAAACAGAGAATAATCGGTGGCATTACACCACTTGAAACTCTTAAAACGTGGAAAATAAATGATATACAGAATAATTGGTACACACAATTCCTCATAAACACAACTAAAAAATTTCCCCACAAAACCCAGAGGTTCAGTTACCACTTCGTTGAGCATTTTTTTGTGAGATTCTTCTTCCTTCTCCTTATCAAGCAACAACGACGCAAGATACTCCATATCCTGCCAAAAACAAAATCAATACATATTATGGTCTACCGTATGGAACAACCAGCAAATTATAGCAGGCAACAAAAACCTGTTGCTCTCTAAGCGATTGGCTTGCTGGAAGATGTTGGGACGGAGGATGGTGTATTGGCTGCAGAGCAGGAACCGTTCTTTTTTCCAGACCACTTTGCAGTTGAGTTGCATTCAGGGAGGTACTTGAAGCTCCTTCAGATATCTTACCAAAAAGTGCAGTCTCAAGCATAAGTGCTTCATCAAGCTCTTTAGTAGAAATGCCACCCCACTTCATTGCCAAAGAAATAGTCGGTCAAATTCTTTCTCGACTAAGTCATATCAAACAGTTTCAACTCTCAATATACAACAATACCTCTACAAAATGAACAGGGACTTCACTGTTCTGAGGATGAACACCAGCTCTGTGGATAGATTTTTGCCTCAATTGTTGCTCTTCTTCTGCATTCTGAGTTCCATTGCTGTTCAATGAGCTCCCTATCTTCAATTTCAGATGCATTTTGTTAGAAGAAACTGGAAAATTAGAGAAAAGAATTGAGAAAGATGGTTTTCTTCATTGGTAAAATTCTATTCAGGAGATCACACATATACAAGTAACCCTAGCTACAAATTAGGCATTAATCTGACCATATTACACCAAATCCCTCCGATTAAGGAATTTCCTAAATCATCTTCCTCATCCTAGGAATATACAGTTGCTACACTATAGTACACATACAGTCAAACTTTCCCACAGAAATATATATTTACCTTTAAAAGGGTGACATCATGAATTACTATATTGTAATGTAGCTCGCTAAACCTACAAGAAAAGGTTGAACTAAATTCTTGTACAAAAGTTTTCACCAAACTGTACAATAGCATTGGTTTCTCACATACAAAAAATAAATCTTACAGTTTCTGCCCAACGACAAACACCCTTTGCAGTTACTTCGAGTGGCACATTTTTTATAGAGTTTATGAGCATATCATTGTGTATAGGTCTAGGCAACAGACATGAACCTCCTAAACGTGTGCATTTGTGTAGTGCACAAAAGTAAGAGTCAAGTAAGAGTTTGATGAGCACAATTTTTGAAACATACAATCTCAAGTAAGAGTTTCACACCTTTGATCCTCTATTAGTTCTTAATTCTTGATTATAATCTTTCATTTGCTGATCACGTGCTGCTTTCTCTTGCTCAGCTGTCTAAACTCTTCAGTTTAAACAAAATCAAGGACCACAAAAACAGGAAAAGCTCAAGTAAAAATAGCGATAGATGTTATAAACCTTCAAGGACAATGAGACGGCACGAGCAAAATCGTCATCTTCTTCGAGTGTCCTTTCAGAACCAGAGGAATCCTACATTTACATATGTAAAGTGAATTGCTTCAGGAAAGAACAAGAAATATTATAGTCCAAAACAGTAAAATGTAGTATGCATTGAAAGCATTGTTTGTTCATCCAGGTACCCACTTCAGCTTCTCTCTTTGAAGCCATAATGGCAGCGTGAATCATTTCATCCTCCGCATCATTGCTTAAATGTGAGGCATTGTATTCAGTTGCCATATGATCGTTGCCCAGGTTAGGCCTTAGCGCTGGATGTTGAAGGTGCTCATGCCTACAGCTGGAATTGACAGGAAGGCCCATGACTGCTCCTGGAGGTGAATTTAATGATGCTTGACCAGTAAATCGAGCAGTACCAATACAATTAAAAAGGTCTCTCCTGTAATTAGGGTTGAGTAGCAATGAAGGCCTGAAGCTTCTTGCAGCAGAAAGAATTCGAAAAAGTCCACGTCCAAATTGATTCTCAGTGTTGTTATGAGTAAAATTGTGCTGTGGGATGGAAGCTGGTGGTGGATGTGCACTAAACCATAACAAAGCAAAAAAGCAAAACAAGTTTGAGAACGAGCAATGACGTGACGATAAGCTGTTCTGTAACTTTCCAAGCAACCAGAGGAAAGCTGGAGTGGAAAAATGAGAGATAAAGAGAAAATAGAAAAGAAAAATGAAGTGTAAGTTTAATACATGGGTATGTCTGCTCCACCAAAGTGTGCATTCACGGCTTCATTCAAATTGCTTCCAGATTCCTGTTTAAAACAAAGGTTAGCTAATTTAGACAAATCATTAGACAAAGAATTCTAGTCTACCACAAGAACACTACCCCCATTATAAATCACAATTAACGATACATGGAAAGCCTCACAAACAAGATTCAAATGCAAAAGTTTCTCTAAATAGAAATCTTTAACCCATCTGTAAGAATAAAGGGCAGTCAGGAACCATACATATAAGGAGCAGAGATAAAGACATACACATAAGGAGCTGAAAAGTGGACATATAAGGAGCAGAAAAGTGGACATATACCTACGTACATGCACACATAAATAGGCAAGTGTCCTTCACAAAGGATTTGTTCTACAGGTAACATATGGAAGTAAGGTGTGCAAGATGACATTTACCTCATGTAACATGGTATTGTAAAGGTATAACAACGAGAAACGGCCTACAGAACTCCAATTTACATCTTTCGAAAGCCATTTTTACACAAAATAAGTGTCTTATTACACCCTTTTTTCTCTATGCATGCTCCACAGTGGGACAGATTTTTCTACTGAGATACTGGAGCGTGCACAATTTTTGCATTTAACACAATCCACCAATCTTTTCTGGTACTAAAGCCTTTGTTCTTGCTAAATCTAGCCCTCATTCATATGTTTTCTCCCATTTAAGTAGATATATTGCTAAACATTTGCCAAACTAAGGAAATGCACCAACATATAAACTTTTTGGCATCATACTAATTCAGCAATTCCGAACCTATCTTCACAATCACAAACAAAATTTTTACTCTTTATAGCATATGAAATGTGCAATTTAAAAAAAATTAAAAAAAAAAAAATCAACACCACCAACTGAATGTTGAAACAGTTTGAATCGAGCGAGCTAAACCTTGATAAAGAAAGCAACATTTCAACATCTCATGGAAAAAAAAAAAAATACAAAAAATAGATTTTCACGGGAATCGAACGTTGTGAGCTGAAAGTCATACAATTAAGCACTGAAATGGGAAAAGAAATTAACACGAACGAAATCTGCAAAATCGAACCTCCAATTTCTGAACAGCCACCGACTCCGTTGCGCCGGTGATGCTCATGTACGTCTCGATCTGGTCCCGGGTTGGCCTCGCCATCGCAGAAGCAGAGAGAGAGAATTGTGTGAATAAAGTGATTTTGTGAGAGTGTCAGGAGTACAGAATGGAGAAAGCGGATAGATGCACACACTCACACACACACACACACACACACACATATATATATATATATACACACAGTGAGAGAGGAGAGAGTGAAGTTAGGAAATTGCTGAAAAGCAAGTGTAAAGAAAAAGAGAGAGCTTGTACGGCGCCTTTATTCAACTTTATACGTGTTTATTAGCAATGCAATTCAATAATTAGTTTGAATATCTAATATTTTTTCAAAAGATAAAAGAAACGAGCGTGCTCTCTGCGCGCGACGAAAAGGACGTACACTGGGTTTAGTGCTTTTATTAGAGGTTTAACATTTTTGAAGACATTTTAATAACGTTATCATAAATCCAAGGGTACAGAGATAAAAGGCTTTCTAAGACTTTAAAAGAAATGATCATGCTTTTTTTAATTAGAGATATGGTTGTTTCTTATTAATTATAAAGTCAAAATAATAAAAATAATTTTTATTAATTATTAATCAGCTATAATATATTAGTGATGCATTTAAGTACATCAATGATATAGCTAAATATATAAGTGATCAAAGCGTAATATATTAGTGATAAATCTTAGTATATCAACCCGTAAATAACGAATCCTAACAAAAAACAAACCATAACTTTCTCTCTCTTTTCTCTCCGTATTCTCCCAGTGCACAGCATCTTTAGACACTGTCCACGCTACACTCCATCAGGTCGACCACCTAGAGACTTGGCAAAGGTTATTTTGATTAATAATAGTGAAACTTATTTTTATTATTGTGATTTTATAATTAATAAAGATAATTAATAAGAATGGATCATTTGCCTAAGTTAAAAAAATATGATCATTTATTTTAAAAATGTCATTAAAAAGTTAGACTCAGCCTAATTTTTCTACATTGAACTTTTTTATTTTTCATCGTAATAGAAAATTTTGGTAGAGGATAAAGAGTGGGAGAAAAGAAATTGTAGGGAAAATCATGAAGTAGAAACATAAAATATCAGGTTATTTGATTGATACAAAAATAGAAAAAAAAAATGATTGGACTCACAAATTTTCTAATTGTAGAATGTTTGTGATTTGATAAAATACACAAATGATAACAAAAACTTCCTTTATGTCTGATCTAAATTGCTAGAATCTATTCAGCATTTCCCTTTTTTTTTTTTTAAGTGCTGGGATTATTCTTTTTATTTGGGGTTAAAATTCTAATAGAGTGTCTGAAAGTAGTGAGAGAAAGTATTTGGCTTGACTGATTTTTCATTACTAAACATCTTGAATATATGCAGGGTAATAAGCTAGAGTGACTTAACTAAACCAGACTCATAATTAGTTCTAATACTGTCTAACAGAATGCTGACTTAACATTCTTTTTAACTATAGGGAAGCTTGCTGCCATGAAGAACTAAAGAGAACACTCACAGACACTTTCTAGCTTATTTTGTCATAAACTTTCCTCAACTCTACGAAGGATTTGAAGTAAGCTTGTTACACCATTGATGAGATCTAGTTATTGACAAGGCTTTTGTAAATACATCTGCAATCTGTTCTTCTGCTGCCACAAAATGAACTTCAACTTCTTTTTCCAGTACCTTTTCTCTAACAAATTGAATATACTTTTCTTTGTGTTTGGTTCTAGCATGAATCACAGGATTAGATGCTAAAGAACTGGCACTGATGTTGTCACACCATAGGAGAAGAACTTGTTCAAGCTTGATCCCAAGTTCTTTGAATAATGACTACAGCCATACTAACTCTGTTGTAGCAGAAACCAGAGCTCTATATTTGGATTTTGGGGGTTTAGATAAAAGGCTTAAAGAAAAAGTGTTTTTTGAAAAATAGACCAAAAAAGATGTCAAAATTGGCTAGATGACCTCAATGTCATGTCATCCAAAAAAGCTTAAAAAAATCCCAAATAGACAAAACCACCTCAGCAAACAAGATTGACAAAAAAAAAAAAACCAAAATCCTCAAATTCTCCCATTTTTCCCCTCGTCTCCAGCCTTAGGGAGACAAGGGGGATTTTGATAAATGACCTTAAGAAAAAGTTTTTTTTTTTTTTGATAAATAGACTAACAAATTTTAAAATTAAATAAATGGCCTCCATGCTATGTCATCAAGATAAAAAAAAACCTCAACAAGATGAAAAAAAAAAACTAAAGCAAGGAAAGAACCTCAATAGAATAAAAAAAAATTGGAGCAGTTTTCCTACCCATAAGGCTTGATTTTTGATGCCAAAAAAAAAGAAACCATTTGTCCAATTAAAATTTTTGGGTGACTCTTTTGTCAAATTTTGCCAGGAGACAAGGTCTTCTTCTTTTCTTCTTCAATTCATGCCCTTGAGTAGAGCAGTCCTTCTTCAACCCTTCATAGCAGCTTGTCTTCCTCTTCTCCTTGTACTTCTTCTTCTTCTCCGTCTTCTTCTTTTCTCCGTCTTCTTTTTCTTCTTCTTCTTCAGTCCCAAATCTATAACAACTCATCTCCATTGATATACACCAAGTAATTCTTTTCTTAATTTCATTGATATACACAAAACATCAATTAATTAGGCATGGGATTTTATGTATACGCACATATCATTTTCTGATTTTTTTATTTCTAAATTTTTTGTTTCATTTCTTTCTAGCCCTTAATTGTTTAGAGAATGTTGTATTATAAGAATGTTAATCCAACAGCACTATTTGTATACTGCTAGTTAGTGTATTTTGTATTAATTGCTTATCATTGACAAGAAAAATATTCAAGAGGTTTGTGGCGATAATGCATTTGTGGCTGGCATTAGTGCTCAAGAGGTTTGTATATTTGTTCCAAAATTGCATGAGACACATGTTGTCTTTTTGGACATGATACTTATCATACTCCATTGCATTCTTATGATGATTTATACAATGAAATATGTAAATAAACAAAGTAGATATGATGATTTATGTTTACCACATATTGGAAAGGAACACTGAAAGATATTTTTGATGATTTATTTAAAAGAGACTCTAGCTATAATTATAGCAAAGATATATATAATGACTCATATGTATCAAATTATAACATACTTAAAGCTGAACATTTTACACACCTAAAATCATTGAACTATCAAGTTATTCAGTTTTGAATTTGATCTTACAAACCTAATGCAAATGTGCTTCCATCTTTAGATCCAACGTAATTTAGAAAGGCTTCTATTCCCAACCCAAAACCTCTTCAGCCCATTAAAACACCATCCAATACTTTGTATATTTGGTGATTGATGATCGGTTGAAAGTGTGGGATGAAAAAGATCAACCTAGGATGCAAAGAAAAAAGGCAATGCAATAAAAAGATGATCCAGATATTCATATTGAAGTGATTTGTTAGCAAATTTATGTAATTGTCTATGTATATACATGTGTGTATTTAATTCCGTTGTTATTCTTGTAATGGTGCTTTGTTTTGTTTGGGTTGGAATTTTTAATAGCACCTTTTGATTGAGCTAGAAATCAAGCTTTGCCTAAACGTTATTATTTATTTATTTTTGCAATTCGATAACTAAATAGCTTCATTACCAATTTATTTCGACGTTAGAGGATATTGGAATGAGTTGGAAACTTGTTGGGTATGGTGTGAGAAGCAAAGTGAAATGAAAGGAATTATGTTAGAAGAAGAGTCCTTAATTCAACATGTTAATTAACAAGATTTGTACAAACATTGGAATTGATAGTGGAAATAAGCCATTAAAGTGTTGCCAAAACACTCTAATAAAATAAAGCCAATTAGAATTTTTGATGATGATGACCTCTTAGTTTTTAAGAGGTTACTTAAGTACAGTAGTAGCACAATATCTCTACATGTTCAAGTGGAAGAAGAAGATATGAATTGTGTTGAACAGGAGATTGCCCTGGCTCCTACTAATGAAGAAAAAATTTAAAGAAATCTGCCAGATGATGAATTTTTTTATTGTGATTTTGTTAACGCAGCTTTAGACGAGAATGCCTCAGCTCCTAATGACATGAGTCCATTGCCTCCACCACAACCGCTCATGATTTTAAATGAAAGAGAAGTTGGATCATTCCCAACTTTCCATAGTTTTACTTTCAATGATGGATCTAATTTACAAGTTGGTGACCACTTTAGAAGCAAAAGAGAGTTAAGGACGAAGCTTCATGTTATATCTTTAAAAGGAAGTTTCAAGTTTTTAACAAAAAAAAATCAAACAAAAATTTACTTATGGTGGAGTTTGTAGATTCAAATTATAAGTGGGCATGTTCGGGCATGTAAGTTGTCATTGTCAAACATGTTTATTATTTGTAAGTATTGTAAGATTCACTTTTGTTCGCTAAAAAAACTTTCATCAAAGCACAAGCAAGCAACATACTCTGTTATTGGGGATTGCGTCAAAAGTCAATTTGTAGGTATACCATAAGGTCCACGGCCTCTTATGTTCGTAGCGAATTTGGTACATATTTTAGTTACTGCAATGGCTCATAAGCATGCAATTAACCTCATAATGGGTACGACTAAAGAAAGTTTTGCCATCCTTCCATTGCACTGTCATATGCTCAAGTCTATAAATCGCGATACTATTACCCACATTAAGGTAGATGATAATAACAGGTTTAAATATCTTTTGTGGCACATGGACCTTACATACGAGGATTTGTTTGCATGAGGAAAGTAATCGTTTTCGATGGAACGTGTCTGAAGGAAAAATTTAAAGGCGTGCTATTTGTGGCCAATACTCAAGACAGTGAACATTATTGTTATCGCATCGCTTGGGGGATTATGGACAAAGAAGAAAATGCATCTTGTACATGGTTCTTCTCAAAGTTGAAGAAAGTTGTGAAAGATTCCAAAGATCTAGTTTTCATATCTAAGAGGCATTGCAGTATTAAAAAGGCTGTTAAGACAGTTTATGAGTTAGCACGCCATGGCTGTTGCACATTTCATGTGGCACAGAACATCAAGGGTAACTTCCATTCTAGCGGTGTTCTATTGTTGTTTTTTAAAGCTATTAACGCTTATCAAATTGATGAGTTTGATAGCTTTTTCAATGATCTTTGTTCTAATTATCCATGTTTTAGGAGATACTTGAAAGCGTAGGTTGGCTTTGAGAACTAGTCTTGTGCTCATTTTAAAGGAAATAGGTATGATATTATGACCTCAAACCTTACTGAGTCATTGAATGGAATGCTCGAAGATGTCAAAGATTACCCTATTGTTGCCTTGTTAGATTATATGTTGGGAAAGTTCTCAATGCGATTTGACGACAAGCGGACCAATGTTGCTGTTACTTCCTTAGTTTTAACACCCAAGAATGAGAAAATACTCCATAACAGGTACAGTAAAATTGGATTTTTATCAGCTAACAAGCTCAATGTTGGTGAGTACCACGCTGTAGGTGGAGAGGTTTCTACAACTGTGAACATTTATCGAGAACTTGTACTTGTCGCATGTTCGACATAGATCGAATGCCATGAGAACATGCAATTGTAGCTTATGGAAAGGCAGAAACATTTGTTTATGAATTATGTTCACATTATTACGAGACAGATACATTGGTTAATGCATATGCAGAGACAGTTTATCCTGTACCAGATTCATCCCAATGGGATATTCCCGATGACATTAGGGAAATACGCATTTTACCGCCTAATGTTAATCGAAGATGTGGCAGGTCAAAACAAAAAAGAATTCCAAGTACAAGCAAGAGCACCATGCAAAGAAGAAACCAATGCACTAGGTGCAGACAATACGGTTATTATTAAAAGACTTGTAGGAATGCACCAATTTCTTGAAGTAGTTTGTTGTTAAGAAATAATGACTTTTTATGTTATCAATGAATTAATTGTAATTCTTCCCTTTAATTTTTAATATATCATATATTTTCTTCCATTTAATATCATTCTTGTCTTGTTCGATATTGTTCTATAGAGGTTTTCTTTAGATGTTAATGAAATGAAGTCATTATGTTGCAGAAATTTAAAAATCATAAAAAATGAACAAGGTCAATATGAGGTAGATACTATGTAGACCACGTATCGAGTCATATCGACCCCTTATAACTTCACATGTCGACCCATAAACTTTAAAAATCATAAAAAAAAAAAAAGAATGGAGTTGATGTTAGGAAGATCCTATGTAGACTCTGTATCGACTCATATCGACCTCTTATAACTTCACATATGGACCTTTACAACTTCAAAAATCATTCAAAAAAAAAAAGAATGGAGTCGATATCCAGTCGATGTAAGGTCAATATGAGGTCTGAATATGTAGACCCCATGTAGATACCATACCACGTGGGGCATGGGTGTGATATCATATTGATCCTATGTAGAACTATGTAGACTTTAGTGTCTTTTTAATCAAAAATTCACCTAATCGTACATAACTATACAATTATCCTATTTTAAGAAAAATTATGCATATGAGATTTTTTCGCTTGTTTCATTTTGAAGAATCATGGGATAACAAGGAACATTTTCAAAAAAACATTATCTTCACCTTCTTTAATATTCAACTCATTGTAAGGATGAGAGTGAACATATGAGATTCAAAAATAAATAATTATAATATTTTACATGAACATGTCAAGTTGGACCCACTTTGGAGCTTCGATCGATATGGATTAATACAAGGTTTACATATGATCTACATATTGACCCCATATCGAGCCTATAGCGACCCTATGTCGACCTCTTGTTTTATGATTTTTGAAGGGTCTCTACCTATACAGACCCCATGTCGACCCCATTCTTTTTGTCCTTTTTTTTCAAAATCATTATAAGGAGTTCGATACAAGGTGGATAAAGGATCTTATTGGGGGTCTACATGTGCAGATGGTGTGTAATTTTACTTGTCCTATGTGAAATGCAATTTCCTCCCTTACAAAAAGGGCAAGAACCTCTTGCTTATGAGTAATTTTTTTTAAGATAATTTGGAGTTAAAAATGATTATCTTTTGGACTTTTATCTGTTTTGTGATGCTAATGAAATTGTTGTTGTTGTTGTTGTTGCAGTTGTTGTTGTTTATATAGATAAATTTCGATAGCAGAATGACTTTTATTAAGCAATACCCAAATTTGTTAAACCTCGAACTTGCAAACATAATCTAGACAGCTACAATACCTGCAAATATAATGACAATAGTAATGTTCAAGTTCAAGATCAATAAATGACAAGACTATGGAGTTTGCATATAACAGAACTACATTGGTCTTTATAAATAAAACAAAATTATAATTAGGTGTTTCTTCCAAGATCATTATATGGAGTTTGCATATATTGTGTTCTTTTTGTGATCCTTTGCAGTCTCTGTATTTATATTGGCTGTAGTTCTTCACTGCATACTATTATGTCAGTGTAATTTGTTGGAAGTGGTGAGCAAGATAATTGAGGTGATCCGTCTTGAGGCTGAGGCATAATGCGAGGTTGGGGCATAGTGTGAGGTGAACGAGATAAGTGTGCTGATCCATCTTAAGGCAGGGGTGTAGTACGAGGCTAAGGCGTAGTGCAAGGTGAGCGAAATAAGAGTAGCGATCCATCTTCAAGCAGGGGTGTAATGTGAGGTTAAGTCGTAGTGCAAGGTGAGCAAAATAAGTGTGGCGATCAATCTTGATGCAAAGGTGTAGTGCGAGGCTGGGGCATAGTGAACCCATCATAACCCCCCACTATAATGACACTCCTGATGTCCCATTGACAATATATTTGCTTACCAATGTTTGAATTGGTCAACAATATGTTGTTTCAACTGCTTACACCCCAAAGACATTTCTTTTCTCATGGCTTCCTGATCTTTCTTAGTGGCTTTTACCTCATTCTCAAGCTACACTACTCTGGGAGGAGCATCCTTATGTTCAAAAGTTGATGGCGTATGTTGATCAATGAAGGAAGGAGGAACATGTTTCGGATGCTCATAGCCAAAAACTACGTGCTCTCCTTGATCAAGTTTTTTGGTCAACTGGTTTATAATTAGATCAATTGTTCTTCTTATAAAAGGCCTCAAATTGACCGTCTACAGAGTTCTCATCTCCTCCTTCATTGCAAACAACATGCTATGAATATTCTACAACACAAATTAAAAAATTCTTTTTACGACTATGTTAGTTTTAGTTAGTACAATTACATGAGAAGTAGGTAAATACCAACCTGTGACCCTTCTATTAAATTGCTTATTTCAACTCTCGTAGGATTTGCTATGCCCTTCTACTTTTTTGTCTTCTAGCAACACATTTTGGAAACAAGAGCTTCTGTTGGGATGGGGGCAGCAAATCTATTTGCTACCGTTGGGATGCACTCATAGGAAAATATCTAAACCAAAATTAAATTTTCGATCAAATATTATATCAAATATAAAACAATTAATGCAATATTAAACACAAACTAGTATATAAATTACTCATATTTAATGACCTCAAATGGATATATAAATCCATTGAAAGTAAATGTTGCGTTGCTCGAGTTAACCTTACTCCTTATATCCTTCTTCAACTGTTTGACTGAATACTTGAAGGACTCTCGGCCTCAAGGATTGGTGCAAAATGCATCAATGTTATCAACTAAAGTTACGTACTGTGACTTGATTTTTAAACAATTTTTGTCGTTGGCCATCACAACACCAACGAAAAATATCAAAGATGCCATCTTCCTCTTCTCTAAACTATGTAAGGCTTCGATGTTCTATTTCATTTTGTCGATAACATCATAGATAGAAGCTTCTATGTTATATGGCCAATGCCTTTACATAAACAGTGGAGTGGCATCATGTTCCTTCTTATCCTTCTTGTCCTAATCTGCTTCCTCGATAATAAGATACTGATCGCTACAACATAATTCTGTGAGCAAAGCATAGTTCTTAATGAGTACCTAATTGGAACACAATTAACGACCATCCAAAGTTCAATGTTAGTGTTCCTTGTTACCATCCGCAACACCATTGACCACAACAACTGCCCAAAGTGTTAAAATTTTTTAGCCATGTCCAATACATGGCCAAATTGGGTGCGTCTAAACCACTGTAGATCTTCTGGGTCCAGTTTATCTATAATAAGCTTTGCATAACATTGATATTTTGACTTCTTTGACACCCTGCAATCATAGTGCTTCTGAGTCCTCAAGACCAGATCTAGTCTTGGAGGCTGACCCATATGAAAACAAAGTTTATAAAAATTTAAAAAAATTAAAAAAAACATATAATTGAATGTTTCTTTTTTATCTAGGTTTTATTTGAACTGCTTGATTTTTTTAATTGTCATTAGAATTACAAATGTATCTTTTATTAGTTTTTGATTGAATATGGTTTAAATTGATTTATGTTTGATTTGAATTTGTTTGACAATGAACTCATATTTAGCTTAAAATTTATTTGAGTTCAAATTGATTTTAAAAGAGATATTATTTAGTTGCAAAGAAATAGCCCAAGGATGCAATTCCAGCAACCTTGGTCGACCATAATATGTGTAACCCAGCCGATGGGCTGTCAAAAGATCCAATTTTGGACTCGACATGATTTTTAAAAGAAAATTTTCTTTCTTTTCTCATCATTTGCATTATAACCTTGTACAATTGGATAATTTGAATTTTTTTTATATTATTTCTATATTTTTGTTAATGATAAAGGAGGAGAGAAATATGATTGATTGCTTTGATTGCATATATGATTACATAGATTGTTTTTGAATCAGGGGGAGAAGATGTGAATGCTTTAAGGGGAGTTACGTCTGTTTGAATTTATGCAAGGGGAGTTTTGTCTGCTTTGATTTTTATTATTGAGATTGAGATTAAGATATAAAATTTATGCTTGTTTTCTTGATGTCAAAAAGGGGGAGATGATATGTTTCAACAAAATTGATTTTTGAGGAATTTGCATTTTTGCTTACTTTTATTGATTTGAAACTTTGTTGATTAGAGGGGGAGATTAGTATATGATTTGTTTCAATTATGAGATGCAATATGTTTTGACATTTTCAGTTTGGGCATCATTTTCATTTGATATAATTTATCATCTTTTTGCTGATGCCAAGGGGGAGAGAATGTGAGATTGATTGCTTTAAGATTTTTGCTAAAAGGAATTGATCATGTTTTAAGCTTTATTGCTTTAAGATTTTTGCTAAAATGAATTAATCATATTTTAAGCTTTATATTTGGAGCATCCTAGTAAGGGAGAGATTTTTGCTACACCAAGGATCAAATTATGATTGACAAGGGAAGCCTAAGGTAAAGTATATGGTAAGAAATTTTTAATCTACATTTATTTTATTACAAGTACAAATTTCTATCATTATTTTAACAAAAGTAATCAATTGTTTGTCATCATAAAAAACAGAGAGATTGTTGACTCCAAGGTTTCAAATGATGCATTTATTTTTGTTTTGATGACAATAAACAATTTATCGCTTAATCACTAATGATTTATCTTGAGTCTATAAAGCCATTTTGTGAAGAAATAATTTACAACAACCCAAGATAATTGGAAGAATTCTCTATCAAGACTCGGAAGTAATTAACTGTGAAGACGGATCAATTATCGAGAGCTTGAAGATTAGAGATAGAGCATCAACAAGCATGAAGAATAGGTTTCATATTTCTAAGTTTGTATGATGTTAGAGCATACATGAGAAGTTTATCAAGTTCATTTGGTTCAAAGTTGATTTTGTTTTTTTAAACTTGATTTCAAAAATTTAAATTTTTTATATTAATAATTCAAAAATTACGTTAAAAAATGTTTGAAGTCTTGAAATTATGTTCTAAATTGTTTCTACTTGATTACATTTGTTTTCAAGACTTAGAATTGATTTAGAAATGGTTTTAAAATGTTTTAACATTATTTTAAACTTAAAGTATTCTAGAACCAAAATTGATACCCTAGACTAACTGCAGAGGCGCAGTCAACCAAGCCACATGTATGGCGGTTGACCGCACCAGCCTAAGATCGGCTGGTTCCCTTGCAGTAGGGTCGATCACACCCAATGTATTAGGATTGACTGCGATGTCCAACATCTATATTTCTAGTTGTTAAAAATACGCCTCAAATGGTCATAAACAGCTAATTTCGAGTGTTTCCTTATAAATAACCTCATTTATGACCTTACTAAGTATTAAAAACATCTAGAATCATTATTGTATCAATCTCTAAGTGTTCTATAAGCTTTTGATCAATATTTGAGCCAAACTTGTTAAATACTATTCTTGTGTGCTTGATCATGTCCTAGTTTGTTTCAAATCGTATTTTATCCACTTCTAGGAGTTAAAAGTGAGTGCTTAAAAATTTTCAATTCTTGTAAATTGAGTGAAATAGGTTTCGAAGCCTTAGAAAGTTCGAAAATTTTTTGTTGGCCAATCTCTGTAAAAAATTCACTGGTTGTTTTTGGTTGACCAATCTCTGTATAAAATTGGCAGGTTGTTTTGGTTTGTCAATCTCCATAAAAAATTGAGGGTTATAAGAGGTTGTAGTAAGCCTCCGGTAGAGAAAGTCACTAGATTGTATAAGGAGTGATCGTACTGAAACGAAGGTCATGATAGTGGAAGAGGCCTAGTCGAAGCTTTGCTCGGTGACAATGGATGTAGGCAAATTGCCGAACCACTACAAATAGCATTTGTATTTCTCTATCCTTAACTCTTTACTATAACACATTTATATTTTGTTAAAGTTTATCACAATTGCTGTTTGTGTGTTTTATTTATTTATATAATTAATCTAGAAAATTTCAATAATTGTGAAAAAGTTTCAAAATCCAATTTACCCTCTCTTGGGTAGCTATTTTTGGGCTAACAGAATTTTGAAAATGAGATTAAAAATATTTGTGCAATTAAAACTTTTATGAAAATTTGTAAAACATATATATACAGGTGTGTGTGCTTTGAACTTGGATAAATCATATCATCTAAAAAGTATTTCACACTTACATGGAAGACTTAAAAATAAAACTAAGAAGCTTAAGTCTTCAATGTCTTCTTTTTCTTCTTCTTCATAATCTCCAATGCTTCCAAGACTGATCATTCTTGAGATTTGAATTGCTCTATATAATTTGCTACAATTTAAACCTAGCAATACTCAAGAAATTCATTAGCCAATTTGCATTATATAAATAAAAAATTGTTTTATTATCATCAAAACCAAAATACTTTAATTTAATGAAACCTTGGAGCCAACATCCTCGTATTAAAAAAAAAAAATCAAGCAATCTTTTAAAGTATATTTTCTCAAATATGACCTTAATAAATACCTTTTTTTTCCTCATTAGGGCTGAAGGAATTCGAACTCGACATCTTATAGTAGAGTCAACTGCATATTTACCGCTAGATTATACCTGCAACCACTTTATTTAATACTTTTTAAATTTTAACTAATTCAGAATAACATTTGGCCGTATCGATCTAATGGTTCAAATTAATTTCTCCTTTCACCTAAATTTAATGCAATAATTTAGATTGAGTTCACACGCCCTTTTTGTTCTGTTTCTCCTCACACCATCATTTTTACAACTGTCCAATTTGTTTTTAAACCACAATTGCTGTATTTTCCCCTCACTCATTATTTTTGGGCTTTTTCTCTCCTGCCTGATGAAAAAGTACCATTTCTAGGAAGAAAAATTTTCATAAATATTATTTTTTAAAGCGTACTTTTTATAAATATGATACATGTGTAACATAATTTATACATGTAATATGAATGATAATGTAACACAATTTTTTTTTAAATGTGATATAAATAAATATATTTTTTTAAAAGTGCAACATAGCATGTAAATTTATTTTCTAGAAATGTAATTATATGCAACAAATATTTATTTCTTTTTTTTGGCTCATAATATTTTTTCAGTGTAACACAAGCTTCTCCATCAATCTTGAACCAATGGGTAATTCAAAAGTTTTAGTTTTAATCAACCATTACTGATTTCTTTCAATAAGATTATTTTAATTTTTTGTAATAACAGGTTAGATTGAAAAAACACACTTTTTTATTACATGATCATAGCTCCTGGTTTGTATCTAATTGAATTTGAAATTTTGTTAAATTTGATCCCTTGCGAATTTTGTGGACACAACAAATATCCCCAATTAGACCAATTTAGTTTTGAAAAATCTTTTTTTTTTTGGAAAAAAGTAAAAAATGTAATGTTTAAAAACATAAAATCTTTTCTTAACGTTTATTTTTTTTAGTACTTTTTATATTGTTTAAATCAATAAAATGAATAATATGTTGTTTTGTGCAATTGTTTTTATTCATAACGTACACAAGAGATGAAATTAAATTTTATAAATTCAAATGATACTTTTATAGTTTTAAAAATAAAAGGACAAAATAAGAAATAATTAAAAATACAAAGTATAATTGCATAATTTACCTTCTTGTCGGGAAAAGAGAGGAAAAATAGAAACAAGTCTTCACCAAGTTTTAAGTTGAATAACTTTGTATCAATCTTTGATGTGAATGCTATCTCGTCGTAACAGGATTAAAGCTTTTTCCAATCAAAAGCCTATAGTTGCAGCACCAAAATAGCAAAATGATAGATTCTCCTTAATTTCCTTATCCACTACCCAGTGTCACAAATGGGATCTAAGCCTTAAGGAATTAGGTGCATGGTAGCTAAATCGAGCAGCAAAACAACAATACCAACCAAAATTAAGAGCCTGTTTGGCATTGTTTCCTATTTTCAAAAGCAAAAAAAATTAACTTTAGTATCCATGCCAAAAAGCTCCATTAGCTTCTCCCAACAACTATAGAATTCATAATTACCATATTCAAGGTGACCAAAAGACAATCTAACCTCCTGTTTGATATAATGGTAGGAACCACAGTTCTTACTACAAACTGAGTTATGAACAATACAAAGCTCTCATATGCTACAAACAATAAAAAAAAATTATTACAGTATAAAGCTCTTACATGTTATAGTAAAAGTGGTTCTAACCAACGGTTCCTACCGCCTTCCAAACACCACTTAAATCTTGCATTGTAGCACGTCCTCCACAAAGCTCGGATTCTATATGGTCATATCCATTTCAGCAGCTACAGAAATTGAGTTAAGAGTAAAATTCAACAGTGTGATTAAATCGGACTAGGATTCCAATCAAAACTGATTCTACATGAGTAGGTCACCATCTGAAACCTGGCTATACACAAATTGGTCTTCTACACCTAAGCATAAAAACATGGACATCGATATCCGGAAATAATCAAAAACTTTACCGATATTGAATCATAATTTGGATTACATAGAACAAAATCAGGCAATTAACAAGAACTTTTAACCATTGAACCAGAACATAGCTGAAGATACTACTTCCAAATAAGGCGCACCAGCAGTATGGGGCCCTTTTGCGTCGAGCAATGTGTGGCCAGAAGAAAAAGGCATATGAAAATCAATCAAAACCCACAACCTTTCTCAATATTTCAGCATAGGGGCTGCGAGAATAGGCAAGTGATTAGGGTGTAGTTGGCTCTTTTTGCATCTTCTGGATTCTGTGACAGGATGGAAAGAAAAAGAAACTGTGAGGGTGCTGATATTAGCGTATGTGTAATCATAAACCTTTTTTGCTCAACATGCATAATCATAAATTAGTCATCTTATTTCCTTCCTTTGTTTTGGGATTAGAAGAAATAGTATTTGAAAAACTAATTTGCAAGCACGTAAAACAACCGTCAATAGTTCCCTCGTTATTTGTAAGCAACACAAGAAAAACCAAAAGAAACAAATAAGAGAACAAGAAATTCTTGCAAAACAAAAGAAAACAAACCGTGGAGAGGGAGGGAGGGAGATTATTTTTCTAGCTCAATGATCAGATATATATATATATATATATATCTATATGTATTACATATATATCCAAGAAACCATAATTGATTATCTTTCAAAGAAAGATTCTTCCTCGACACATCAAAAGATGAGTAGTAAGTAGTACCGCCATCCACCGTGCCCTAATATTGAATTTTCATCAACAGTAAGGTGTCAAAATTCTGTGTTGCACACAGCAAAACGAGCAACTGGAAGGATATCAATATTTTCAACAACACTAGTACAGCATATTGCCATCAGATTTTAGTACATTACAAGTTGCATGAGCATCATCTATTGGAAACTGAAAAGCATACTTTGAGCTTGCTCCTCTGAACTGGTATCTCAAAAGGAGCTATACTTTATCTACGGAGAATATTTTGGTCCTTCTAATAGTGTGAAGATGCATGCCGACTTGTTCCTTTCGAGTACCCATCTTTTCTTTTGTGAATAATTTTCCGAACCTATAAAGATAATTAAGGTTCATGTCCAAGTACGGTTGTTTTAAGTATAAATCTTTCATCCATATGGGAATTTCCTTAATATAGAACCTTTTCAACCATTAACAGCCTTACATGAAGCCTACACTAGCAAAGAAAAAAACTCAACTTCGACTTGTGCCTGCATTCACCTAAGGCTAAGAGTTCAATCTTGTAGGTTAAGAACCTATTTAAGGTTCTTTTTTGCCCCTTTTTGCTTGTTTTGCTCCATTTTTCTTCTAGATTTTAAATCTAAAAACAAATAATTGAAACAAAATTAATTATTTTGGAAAAATAATATCTACAATAATTTTAAAATATTTATTTTACATTAAAACACACAAAAATAATTTCAAACATCTAAAATTTCAATCTCTTTCAATTTAACACATATATGATTTTTAAGATTTAGAAATAATTTTACAAATTACTAAAAATATAATAGAACATGTTTACAAACTAAAAATTTATTTACAAGCACTCCAAGACTCAAAATAAATGCACAATATATTATTTTTAGGGTTTTAACTATTTATAAATTAAACACAAATTTGACATACTGAAATAATTCTAAAAATTACCAAAATATTATTAAACATAAAAAAAACCTAAAAAGATATTATTAGACACACTTACATATTAAGACATAAAAATGCTTATTAACTACATATTTAACATATCGAAATAATTCTAAAAATTACCAAAAATATTATTAAACATAAAATAACACTAAAAACATATTATTAGACACATTTATATACTAAGACATAAAAAAGCTTATTAATACAAAAATGTTATTAATTAGATGATTTAATGAGAAATGTTAATGCAAAATAATGATATTTAACCTTAAGAAATATACATTTTCAAGTCTCATCACATCTATCAACTAGCTTATTGCTAGTCTCGAGCAATTAAAGCTAAATAATTTTGAAATGATTTACAAAATTTTTACACAATACAAACTATGTAACTATAATTTGATTAACCTAATTACATAGACTAACAAAACAAAAAATTAATTTGAATAATGTATATATTATTTAAGAAAATGTATGCAAGGTAGACTTTGGAAAGAGAGATAGTGAGTAATTATGAAGTTTCATAAAAAAACTAAAAATAAAATTGCTATGATATTTTTCTTCAAATCACTCTTGTAGGCAACAATACTTTAAATTTATTATTTAGAACAATTAAGAACAAAAGAAAAGACAAAAATTAAAAGAAATTTACAATTATGGATAGTGCAATATTTAGCTCCCTTAAGCTTTATTAGTAACGTATTTAGCGAGTTTTAGGTTAGTAAATCCTAGATCAGTTGGCCTAAGATACTAGAAGTTGAAGCAACCCTTAGAACTTACTTATGCGAGTTAAAGAGGCTATAAAACTAAACTTATCCCACTTTCTTAATTAATTTACAGCTTTACACAGTTTATTTATTTAGACATTCTTTTTATCTTTATTTCTTTTTGATTAATTAGTTAATTAATTTTGAAAATGTTACCACGCGTAATTATTCATCTTTACAAAATAATAAAACTCAAATATTTATAGCTTTGATTTACTATCATAATTAAGCATTATAGTGTGTGTGTGTGTGAAAAGAATAGCTTACAGATACTTTGAAAAATAAACATATCAAAATATTAAATAAAACTAAAGTTTTGAGGGCCTATAAAATTAGATAACTCAAAGAATACAAAAATGATATTACATTAATATGAAATTCAAAAATCAAAACAAAATAATAATACATTAATTACTAAGAAACTAATATTTACAAAACACTTTTTTTTTATTTTATTACTCACAAAAACTTACACAAAAAAGAAAAACACACAAAAATATAGAGCAAAAATAAAAGGTAAAAATCAAAAAATTTTGCACAATTTTGCATGACATTGAAGCACACCCTCTCCCCCCAACCTAAATTATACACTGTCCCTAATGTATAAAAAGAATAATGAGAGCAACAAAAATGTTACCTAAATCAACGTAGCTATAGAGATGATTTGTAACAAACTTAACAAATAAACTAAAACAAACTAAAATAAATACACAACAATAAATTAAAAACTGGGTCTTTTAAAGTGAGATTCCCAAGACTTTATTTTTTTTTTTTGAAAATTAAATTCACTTTTTAAAATGTTTCAAAAAGCCGTAAATGCAAAATACATACTAATCACAATAACTATATCCTCCTTAATCTCAACCATTTTAAATGAATTATTGAGTGATTTAATTTCAAAGATTGTTTTGAGGAAAGATAAAATGTGAAACCCAAACACACATTTTTTTAATCAAAATTTTATTTGAAAATCCAAACAAATCACATTTACAAAATTAAACTCATTAGAATGTGTCTTAAGTGAAAATTGAAAACAGTTTAGTTCTATAACTTAGTCATTCTAAACAAGTTTAATTTATAGCCTTCATTTTATTTTTTCAAAATAAATTTCATTTTTTATTAAAAAATAAAAATATCACACAACAACACACAAAAATATATTACAAAAGTAATTATTTTTAATCATTTACATGATTATTCTCTTGTTTTCATTTTTGATATAGATTGCATGTAGATGAACTTAAAAAGAAAGTTCAGAATTTAGTTAGAGATAATAATACGATACAAAAGATACATTCAGAAATATTTCCTTCATGTTTATAGGATAAAATCATAAGATTTATTATTTTAATTTGTTCTATAGCTTTTATATTATTTAGATTTAATGATGTGTAGGTAATGTCTAAATATATATCTTTTATGTGTGTGTATTTTTTTTTTTTTTACAGGACACAAACCATCCCAGTATGATTTTCGCGTCAGAGAGATTAAAATATTTTGCACACAGACCTAAACTCTATTACATATCACATTTTGGTTATATAATTAATAACAAACGGTATCATCTCATTGGGGTTATAAGATCAACACAATATTATAGTGTTTTTATAAAGGCAGAGATTTGTGTAGTTAGTACACAAGACACGGTACAAGTTGTTGCAAATGTCTCTTATTATGAAATTATAGAAGATGTTATATTGCCTAATTTTTCATACATTCTGATTGCCTATATTCCATTGCACTCAGGCTAATATTTTGAGTGATATAAAAAAAAAAAAAAAAGCTTCACATTAGTCAACCTTCATGAAGGAATAAGCCAATTTGAATGAGATCCATTGATTTTAGTATCACAAGAGAAATAAGTCTTTTATTCTAGAGAAAATGATGAATCAAGTTAGCATGTTGTGATGAAGGCACTGCCAAGAGGCTTTTATGATTTTGATGCATTTGATAAGAATGCTTATAGTATTTACACACCACAAGATGTATCTAAACTCAATAACGACAATGTGGACGATGACAAGTCTTATGTGAGGGAGGATTGTAAGGGTATTTTAGCTTAATAATCAAATGAGAACTTTTACATATATGAGTATTGTGATGCCCCAGAAAGGGGGTCTGGGAGTTTTAGGTAAATAAGATAAAAATTAAAGTAAAAAAGAAGAAAAGTAAATGAAGATATGTAGAAAATAAATAAATTAAGTAGATTTTTCATTTGAAATAAACATCATCGAAATTAAATAATGTCATCGGTGGTCACCATCACGTGAATGCTACGAAGGTAAGGCCAAGATTTTATTCTCATTTACCATCACGTGGAAGCTAGCCACGAAGGTGGGTAGGTAAGTAAATAGTAAATCATAATATCAATAATACAAAATCATTGCAAATCATCTAAATCATCTTTGAAATTAAGCAAGTGGTGGGTCTCACAAAGACGAAAACAGCATCATAAGATACGATTTATAATAATAATAACAAAATCACTGTAAATCATCATTTACAGAATATATTAGAATATGTATTTAATATAAAGGACGACATTGGGACTAGTCGTACAGTACACATGTCATACTACAGTTTCAAGAAAATACCATTTCAATCCCAAGAGTCAGGTCCGATCCTAGGACCTTTCTTCCTCTTTAAACCTAGATGGGGGAATTTTTAAAAAAGAGAAAAATGTGAGCAGAAGGCTCAGTAAGATAATTAGTTAAAAATAATTTGTTTAAAACCAATAATCATAGATAAAAATATCATTTGCAAACAAATCTAAAGATCTTGGCAAACATAAATAAATACTTATTTGTAAGAAATTTGATCAAAGATCACCATACGGATTTTGGAAATCATAAAGAATATCAAAATACAATTCTTCAAAATTAAAGACAAAAATCATTATTAAAAGGAAACATTTAAGAAATAAACTTCAGCCAAAACAATTTTAAAAAAGGGCTACCAAAGGAAGGGATGAAAATATCCTACCTCATTTAAAATCCAATAACGTAAGCTCCAAATAAAATCCAACGTATGCTCTATATACGTTTAAAACCTTGAAAACTGTATTTAAAATCATAAATTACTTTCAACAAATATCATTATGTTAGTTTAATTATTAGTATGCCTTTTGACTCAAAATAATCATAACCCAAAATCATATTGGAAGTTTAGAATCTCTTTCGGGGTTCAAAACAATGAAAACGGATGAAAAATAACAAATCTTACCATGCTCGGTCGGCCTACCAGTAGCCCTAGTTCGGCTGGCCAATTGTGCAGTTCGGCCTGCTAAAAAACCAAGTCCAATTGGCCAAACATTTCCAGGTTCGCCCTGCCGGTCGTATGAATCTGGCCTGTCGAACTCATGAATCCAGCCTATGAAAAATCAAGTTTAGCCTGCCAAATTGGCAAAATCTAGGGACCCGAGGCTTCGACTATTGACCTCCCTAAGCTCAAAATTCAAATTTAAAACTTGTTTTCTCAATCCCAGAGCATAAAAATCATACAAAAAGTATAGAAAATCATAATAGAACAAGTTTGAACTATTTTTCTCAAATTTAAACTCAATTTTACAATAGAATTAAAAATATAAGAAAAATGTAAAAACTTGATTAAACCAATTTTTGTTCAAATAAAGCTTAGATTCATAGTAAAACAAGTTCTATAAGCTTAGATTAAACATTATCTAAGCTCAATGAAGTTCGGATTCAACAATCAAAGAAAATTTGAAAAATTGAAAATGAAACTTTAAAATTTTAAGAAAAAGGGAAAACTAACCTTTAATGGCATTTTTGGATGAAAAACTTGATAATTTGAACTTGTTTCTTGGCCTCAAATCAATGGTAAAGTGCTTGAGTTTGAAAATTTTTAGAGAGAAAAAGAGAGAGCGTGAACGAAAAGGAAAAGGAAAAGGAAAAGAAAAAGAAAGCCTAAGGGCATTTCAGCAAATATGAGAAAATGTGGTATAAAAATATCATTTTATATTTTAAAACTAAAAATCAAATTTTTGATATAACAAATATATTAAAATCTTCAAATGACTAAAATTAACAACAACAAAAAATTACACAAGCACATTTAATTATTAAACTTAACATAATAAATTCCACTTTAAAATTCAGGGTGTTACAAGTATTTTTTTTTTTTTTTTTGTGTGATAGATGATGACTGATCGTTTATTAGATGATATCTAAGACTATAAATAATTTGTTCTGACAATACACATTTAGTTGCTATATATTTGATTTTAACTTTAAAGCGAAGGGAAAACTTGTTTAAAATATTATATCACTGTGATTTTTTTTTTAAATCTTATTTTATCAACAATAAAATAAAATTTTACGACATTTTTATAGATGTTGTAAAATGATATATTAGACGACACTTGTCATAAAAATGTCGTTTTAAAGGCATTTTAACGACATTTCTTTTAAAATGTTATAGATATCTTATAGTAGAAAGCCATTTTTGTTGTAGTGAGAATCATGTCTTCTAACTTTATAATTCCCTAGGTTGCATTCTGTAAACTTATATTTATAATAATTTTTCAAATATTAATCTGAAATATAAAATCAATTAATTGATGATCAATCAATTAAAGGTATTAAATTCAAGGAAACACAAATAAATAGAAATGAAAATTAAAATGCAATAATTTAAAGGAAATTATCAAAACATAATTTCAACTTAGGTCTATAGACCTTTAAACTGAGAAATTTAGCTACTCATAAGCATAAACAAATCTCACGTCACAAACCTAAGCATGAAAATGAAATCCAAACAATTTACAAGGAATTTCAAAAAAAGGAAAAGAGAGCAGTAGTTGATTGGGCTTGGATAATCCTTTACCACTTCTTTACTCTTCTTGGAATCCCAATAGCTACTATGATGTACAAAAACCCAACTCCAAAAGTCCTCTTCAAAACCCTAAAATTGGGTATTTATACGTCTCCAAAAACTTTGGGATTTTTCTCCGAAGTCTTCCTTAAAATTACACATTTTATTGGATCAAGTGAAGAGTGTACAGGGGTAGAGTGAAAAGCAATAAACACACAGTGCTTGCATCTGGGGCAAAAATTGAAGCATGTGGTTGCTAGACTTAAAATTATGTAGCCATGTGTGTTGGATTTTGGGCAAGCCTGATTCTTTGTTCGTGCGGCCTTAAAACTTGGGGGCGCTGGAGAGCCAACAATCTAGTCCTCCATACTAGGTTGCTTGTTTAGTGATGTTGGGGATGAATTTGGTGTCCCTCAAGCCTTCAAAGCCTTTAAGCTTGCTCTTTTCAGTTACTAAAATAAGAAAATAAAATAAATATAAATAATTAGTAAAATAAAAATAAAAATAACATAAAGGCATATTGAAAAACATAAATAAACATGAAAACATAGCGTATAAGCTATTAAATTACTCAAAAAATAATAAAATATATACGCAGAGCAACTAATAAAATTATTTTATCAAATAGTTCCTAACAATTTTTAGAGAAGATGTTAGGATTGTTAGTAGTGATTGGTCCTTTATCAGTGACCAACGAAAAGGTTTAGTGTCGGCCCTTGAAGAGTTATTTCACATGACCGAGCTTAGATTTTGCACTAGGCATTTGTTGAACAATTTCAAGACATATTTTAAAGGGCAAACTTTAAGTGACATTTTCAAGGTAACTTCAAAAGCTACAACCCCTGCAGTTTTAAAAGATCCAAAACATTGGAGTAGAGCTTACTTTGGCACTTCGCCAAAAAGTGATATTTTATTGAACAATTTGTGCAAGTCATTTAGCAAAGCTAAAGATACTTTCATGGAAAGAGACAAGCCAATTCTCACAATGCTTGAAGGCATTCATATATGGTTTTTTGATTGACGGGAAACCTAAAGGGAAGATGTGAACAAGTGGTTTACAAGTATTGGCCCAAAAATACATAAAATACTAGAACTTAATCGGTATATGTGTAATGACTTGGCTTTTCTGAGCCGTTACTTAGCTTACTGAAACATCATTTCTTAAACTTTAATCTTACTTTCTAGTAAGAAAATATTGAGTAAGCTTTTTTTTTTTTTTTCTTTTCTGAAAACATGCTTGAAACTATTGCAACTTTCGTTACAACGTAAGCTGAAACATAATACAAACATAACTTTATAATCATTCAAAATATTTCTTAAAATTAGTTGAGTGAACATTTACTTACGTACTACATTTTAGAACATCTTTCTAAAATAGTTAAAACTTTTTCTTTAACTAGCGGAAATCAACTATAGTGGTATCCATACTCAACCTTCACTTTTATCTCACTGCGATATCGAGCTCTTCAACTTGTCATACTAGTCTCTTATAGAACTATCTATAGTATAAAAGAACTTATAATAAGCTTTCACTCAATAAGTTTAAACTAATCTCACAAAACATTAAATCTTTTTTCATAAAACTTGCTTCTTAAAACCTTTCTCGTAAAAACATCTTTGATTAAACATTTCTCATAAAACTTCTTTCTTGAAACATTTCTTGTAAACATTTCTCGTAAGAAATTTTCACAAAACATTCTTCATCATAAAACATTTACTATAACATGTTTCTCATAACATTACTTATAAAGAAAATATTTCTAAAAAGAAATGCAAGTAATATCATAATGCATGATTACATTTATGCTCATTTATAAACTTTGTGTCATCCTTCTTAACTTTCTTGGACTATGGGCCCAAGAGTATGTACCAAATGCGCTAAACCATTGAACACTGAGGCCATAACATAACTTTAGCATGGCACTCCCCTTAGGTCGGGAGACTAGTGTGACATTTTGTTTATCTTATTACCAATCTTGTAATCTTAGTGAACATGTTGTTTGACATAACTTAATGTCTGAAATAATAAACATGGCAAATGCAAACACGGTGCAAATCATGACTTGATCTTTTAAACATTATGCATAACAAATGCAATACATTTCAAACATTTTTAAAGCATTTAAAATTCATTTTTTCATGTTATAAGTGAGATTTAAAACTTACTTGAATTTTGCTCTAGCGTTCGTACTTTATCCTTTTTCCTACTATTAGTTGGCTTTTATGTCTTATTCAAACGACACTTGACTATTAAAAACTATTCATTTTTATACTATCGATTAATTTCTATACTACTTAACTTGAACGCTCCATGATCAAATTTTGCATCTTACTTTTAACATGTTACAAAACATTTTCCATCTAAGGGCGTTTTATTATTTTGGAGGGCTCGAGATTCATTTTAGCGGTTTTATAAAGATAACAATTCTATCCTTAACGGGTTTTCATAAGTCGTATAACTTTACTAAACTTCTCATTTTACTTTGCCATCCCAATACTAACAGGTTATGGAAAAGTTTTCATTACAAGACATTTTCCTAAATTGAATGATTCAAGGTCCGTTTGGGTCGTTTTTATGTAAAATGATTGTTTTGCCCTTGACAAAAAATGACTAAACCCATTTAAATCAAAACTTACATTTCCTTGCTACACGTAATGGTGCAAAAAAAAAAAAAAAATCAGTTTTCTTTTTGCAAAGACTTTAGCTTTACAAAACTTTATGGTTTTTACCTATAACACAAAAATCTTGGTGATTTCGTCCTTAACGTACTTTTTTTTAGAAAATTTCTAAATTCTTTTGGGCTTTCCAAAGTAAATTTACTTTCAGCCTATATCTGTATATGCAATCATTTTTACATTAAAAAATTTCCGTTTCACATGGTTTTATAATGTTCGCTCGAAACACAAAATCTTGATATTTTTGCCTCTGAGATCACAAATGACCATTTTATACCAAAACATCTATTTTTTACAAGGATGAAGACTTATAAAAGCTCCTTGGTCAAACTCAAACACTTTCAAAATGTTTCCTTATTTAACTGTTTTGAAATTTCGTGACTAAATCTCTTAAAATTCATAACTTAAAATTTGTGTGGAATTTTCATAAACCATTGATAATTTTAAGTAGTTTCAACGAGATATACAACTTTTGTGTTTTAACTTTTCTCAAAATCATTCATCTTCATAGAGTTATTTAGATGGAAGAACAAGAACCAATGTTTTCTGGCTTGATCTGAACAAAATTCGAACAGGATTTCTTCACAAAAGTTAGTCGTCTCGATGTTTCGATAATTCTCATGTTAGACTCAGAAACTAATTTGACCTCTAAGTTTATCAAAAACTCTATTTTTTGAAAACTAATTAAACTTTGTATTTTTAACAAAGTTTAACAAACTTTCTCATTTTTGCCTAAAATCTTTATTTTTCAACTCTTCAATCTCATTATCGTCAACATAACATACACAACTAAACATGACATAACATTATATTTTCATGCTATGATTTAAATTCATTTTATCAAACACTTAAAATATCTAACTTTGTGTAATGGTAAAGCTTGTCATTCTTTTTCATTTTGAGCATAAAACCCTAGTTTCTATCTTTCCATCATCATCATCATCCTTACAATATATCATATAGTCATACCATAATGTCCTCTTAATATGCCATAGTTCAATATATTACAAAACTAATCATAGAACCCATGAAAATCAACAAACTTTCAAGTCTAGGATTTGGGTTCTTACCATGAGATTTCTCAAGCTTTTTGATCCTCCGCTTTTGTGTTTAGACTTTGCTAATCCTCCTTAGCAAAAACTATGATAATTTCAATGAAAATCCCACCAAAAACCTAAGCAAAACACTTAAAACACAAAAGAAAAAGCTTTAGGTTTTAACTCTAAAATTGCAAAACCTTGCTCTTGGAGACTTGAACGATTTAGAAGTTGTATTAAGGAGGAGGAGGGTCAGTTTTCTACAGCTTGTTATGGTTTTTTTCTTCAAGTTGCATGAAAATGATGATGACAAAAGGGTAACATTTTTAACCATACACTTAACTCATGAAAACACCTCGTCAAATACTAAATTGTCATAAAATTTTGCTCCAAACCACCCATCAAAATTCGATCTAATATAGAGCTGATGTCGCTTTTTTCCATCATTTGGGTGGAATCGAAGTGGGTCCCATATACTTTTTACATAGTGTAAATTTATGCTGACAGTATGTTTCTTATATTACCAATATATTTCCCTATACTGTTAGTATTCTTTTTTGCACTGTTTATAAGCTTCCATACTTATTCATATCTTCAACACAATATAATTCTCATACTACTTAACTTTATGTAGTGTAATTTTTATATTGATTAACTTTATGTAGTATAATTTTCATATTGCATTATTCTAATTCTGTATAATTTATGTACTGCTTAATTTTTATAATGTATAATTTTTATATTTTTATGCAGTATTTTCTTAAACTACATTTGTATTTTAAAATTCGTCATAACACATTTTACAATAATTAAGCTTTCTAGCTTATTTTATGTCATTCATTATTTACTTAAGATTATGGCATGATTTTTACTCTTAAAAATCCCATATTAAAAATCTCATATTTACTTTTATGGAATTCATCATAAAAGTTGAATTTAAACGATAATATTTGTGGCACGTATATTGCTTAACATAATTCTAAATATTATACGTGTAATGAACTTAAAAATTTATCAGGCATTACAATATGAGTAGATATATTTCCTTCCGGATTAGGCCGGAGATCTGTTATATCATATGAAGGGGACTGTTGATGTTCAATTCATTATAGACTTGGCTGCTCGCACTTGCTCTTGCAGGAAATGGAATCTTTATGGTATCTCATGTCCTCATGCTATAGCTGCAATTCTCTACAAACATGAAGATCCTGAAGTCTACATTGATGCATGATACAAGAAAGAAGCTTGGATGCGAGCTTATGATCCACTTATCTGTCCTATGGCGGATAGGAAGGACTGACCCAAGTCTAGACAACCCCCTTTGGCTCCTCTATAAATGACAAGCAACCTGGACGTCCTAAAAAGTTACGAAGGAGAGAACCTGACAAGATGTTACATACTGGAAGTAACCTACCTCAGTACAACATAACCATTACATGCGCCACTTGTGGTGAGTAACGACATAATAAGAGATCTTGCATGACGAGGAAGCATTTGTAACTAGTAAGATTTCCAGTTTTCAATAGTTTTCAATCCATGAAGAACAAACTTTCGGTATATTGTACATTTTTTTACTAACCTTTCCTTTTTCATTGCACCGAAGTAGTGGCCAACTAAGTCAGCAATCACAAGCTAGTAAGGCTTATAAAATAACATGAGGGGAAAAGGGAAGGACAAAGCTTAGTTCAAGTGGGGACCATGACCTTCTTGAACGTTGGCAGATTTTAGAAATCTGTTTTTGTTGTTTTAAAGACATCAATGTAGAAGCTAAACATGTGTTTGGTGTTTGTATTGCTAGTTTTTTGTTTTGTTTTGTTTTGTTTCGTTTTTTTTTTTTTAATTATTCTGCCAATGTGTAGAACTAATGCTTGGGTGCTAAAAGCTAATGTATGACTTTGACATGTTAATACAAGCAAGTTTTATATGGTTTAGATTTAACCATTTAATCATGTTCTTTTTTATTGACAAAGCTATTACATGTCATATGCCATGAGAAGAAAAAAAAAGTTATTCAAATCAGGTTCTTTTGTTTTTCCTGAAATGAACTTAATTTATTCAGACAAAGAAGGAAAGTGCTTGCTAGGAACAACAAATCAACCACATTAGAAACAAAGTTGAACTAATTTCATACATATATTTAAGGGTCATAAACTGGTTTCAGATCAATCAAACTTGCACTAGATTTATATATTAGGAAAAAAAATATATATAAAAATTACAATATAATTCTTGTACATTTTGCATTTTCTCCTATATAAGCTGCGTATTAATGTTCCTTTAATCTTAATGCTTCATCTTTCAAATTCAATAGGATTTCATACTCTTTTTTATCTTCTTATTTAATGCGTAATTCATATTCTTTATTATTCAAATTTCTCAACAAACCATGTATTATTTTTTTTGCTCTATCATACATTAGAGGATCAATCCAATCAAAAGACTTACAGCAGATGTTTCCATCTTTCTGCCAAAACGAAAAACATTCCACAATATCCAAAACAAAAAAAAAAAAAAATGAAAAATTTATCTGAAACGAAAGAAAAAATCACCTCACTTGTCTTTGATTGTGCATGAATCTAATTTTTTTATTTTTATTTTTATTTTTATTTTTTACTTATGTTTTCTGAGTCCGTGGACTTGTATGTAGTTGTAGTTTGAATAACACAGATTATGGCACAAAATACTATCAGAAAGATGATCAGAATCAATTGATGTTGGCAATAAACGATGGCGGAATTATTTCCACAAAAACCCATTAATTATTGTTTTATTTTTTTATTTCATTTTCATCAAAGCCAATATAGTAAACATACTTAACCTGTACGATAAAAGCTTCCTCGCCTTAATAAATTCGAAGCCAAAAGTTCAAAAAACAAAAACACAAAAAACATAATAAACTATAAACTAATAAAATGACAGATTACGAAAAAAAAAACAATCCATTCATAACAAAAAACATATGAACAATTAGTCGACTCCAAAAAAAAAAATGATTATATTGGGCACCCAAAAATTATTCTATCCGGATTTGGATCACTCCAAATGATGCTCACTTGTCTATACAATCCACGTACACACAAATTAGGGCTAGTTTTAACCCTTTTTTTTTTCCCACTGATTTCATTGAGTAAGATTTACTACCAAAGAAATCCGACCTGCTGCAACTGTTCTTCCTCGAATCCATGCTCTAGCATCATGCGAGGCGTCTTGACGATAGAAAGTTTTGGGAATTTTTAAAACTTAGAATACACCCAAATCAATTTCCGAAGAAATGTGACAAAAAGAGAAAAAAAAGAAAAAGAAACGTAAAGTAATGTTTTGTTTGAAAGAGTAGTTTTAATTATGTAGTTTAAATTACAATAATATAAAATTTTTATATGTTATAGTATAAAATTAAAATTTGTTATAATATAGAATTTTTAAATATTACAGTGTATAATTTTAACTATTTTTTTAAACACCCAATAAATATCAAAAAGGTTAACAAATATAAATTTTTTCTTTTGTTCTCAATGATTCCTGTACAAGTTATTGGAGCAAAAGTTTTATTTATTTTAATAAAAAAAAGTAAAAGAGGTAAAATAAAGAATTTTAAAAATTAAAAAGACAAAACGATTATCTTAAAGTGGACCGGGAGACCTTCAACTTACGATTCATTGGTACCAACCCTTTTTTTATTAAGTGAAAGGAAATAAAAGGTCTTTCATCGCTAACAAAACGACATCGTATAAGCTCTCGCCTTGGATGACAACACGCTAGAAGAATTACGGAGCACATGTCAGACGCTGCACTGGCTCTAGAGTTTTGCTCATCTAACGACACTCCCCCAAAACCAGAAAACCCTAAACCAGCCATGGAAGGTGAGGACGAGCCCTCGGGAGGACCCATGGTCGACGAGGAGATCTACGCCAACGGTATTGGCGGCGACGAGGAGAAGCGGAGCAGGCCGATCATAAGCGGCGAGCAGCTCGACGTGGAGGCGTACGCCAGCCTCTACACGGGGCGGACGAAGATCAGGCGCCTCCTCTTCATCGCCGACCACTGCGGCAACAACCAGGCGATGCAATTGGAGGCGCTTCGCATGGCGTACGACGAGATTAAGAAGGGAGAGAACACGCAGCTTTTCAGGGAGGTCGTGCAGAAGATCGATGGACGCTTGGGCCCCAATTACGCCATGGATTCCGCCTGGTGCGACTCCGTCGACCGCAGGGCCGAGCAGAAGAAGGAGAAGCTCGAGAACGAGCTCAATGCCTACAGAGTGAGTGCCTTTTTCGTTTTCTCTATCATTTTTTTTGGATAATTGTGATTTTTTTCCTTAGGCATGAAGTGTCTTTCACTTTTCATATTCGATGGTCGCTTTTGGAAATTTCGAGTTAGATATAATTACGTGCTTGGTTTTATGCTAAGTTGTGGTTTTCTTTTGTTTTTCCGTAGTAGTTCTGGTATATATGTCATCTATGATTTAATAAGAATTAAAAATATCACTAGAAATGCATTTAGTTTGAAATATGGAAGGTACAATAATGTCTTGAATGAGAAAAGTGTATGCGTTGAAGCTTCAGAATGTCAACCTAGGTTGAGTTATGGCTGTGTTTGGGCTTTGCTCTTCTATGATCTTTCTAGCATTTGAGCTCTAAATTCTTTGGAGTATGGTAATTTATTCTGTTTGTTTTTGGAGAAACTTACATGTTATTTTATGTATGTTTCCTTAGGTTAATTCTCCATCCATTGACTTGTTTTCCCCTGTATTCTATTTCTGTTTTAATGCTTTATGCAGACAAATCTCATCAAAGAAAGCATAAGGATGGGTTATAATGATTTTGGAGACTTTTACTATGCACATGGTGCCTTAGGGGATGCTTTTAAACATTATGTTCGTACGCGTGACTATTGTACTACATCAAAGCATATTATTCATATGTGCATGAGTGCAATTCTGGTCAGCATTGAGATGGGTCAATTCACTCACGTTACGAGCTATGTCAGCAAAGCAGAACAATTACCTGATAATAACCTTGATGCGATTACTACAGCAAAGCTTCGCTGTGCTGCTGGGTTGGCTCACTTGGAAGCAAAAAAGTACAAGCTTGCTGCTCGTAAGGTTTGTTACCTTTACCCTCCTTACTCTCTGTTTGGTTTTGGGTGAGATTTCTTTCTGTTAACAACACAATAGTTTTTATCGCTTGTTTGTTCATTATTCTGATAGTAAATGTGATGCAGTTGGTAATATGTTTAGCAAGAAATGCTTGTACATGTTTATACGTTTAAACACAGATAAAGAGGATGTAGATAAAAACCTATAGGTTTCTTCAACTGTTCAGCTTCATTTTTTTGTTAATTTACGGATCAGAGTGTGAAGGTGCACGGTTAATATCTTTCTTACAATTGCTATTGTTCTGAGTGTATCCTAATCAATCCCTGCTGTCAGTTGTGTATACTTACGGAGATAAGATGGTGGTATTTATTGCCATTATAATTAAAAGGAGGACAAGAGGTATTCCCTTTGACTGCCAATTAGAGAGCTTAGGGTGGATGACAATTCTTGCCGTTATCTGTGAGTGAAGGAGTGACAGTATAAAAATACTTGGCAGATGGAGCATATAGGAGCTTAATTGGGTGAGGAAACCTTTAAAGTTGGAATGGGTATAGATTGATTTCTTCATACTGCATTCGAAGACACAGTACTTAATTAAATGTCGTGTGTATTTTTATGAAGCACGGGACTGGGATTTCAAATTTTGCATGGATTTTATATTATGCTTCAATGTTATGATTTCTGTTTGTATCACAATCTCTAACTTTAAGATGAGCTCAATTATCTTAGATGTTCCATGCTGTAATCTAAAACTAGGTGAAGAAGAGTTGATTGTTTATGAAATCCATTTCTAGTCATTTTTTGTTTCCCACTTCTGTTTGTTATTACAAGACCTGATGAGGTCAATTTGGAAGTCATGCTATGATATTTAAGTTATATCATTTGCCATGGCAATATGCAGTTCTTGGAAACTGGTCCTGAATTGGCAAATCATTACAACGAAGTAATTGCATCTCAAGATGTTGCAACATATGGGGGGCTTTGTGCGCTTGCGAGTTTTGATCGGACGGAATTGAAGGTATCTATTTAATTTTTTTTCTCCTTTTTTAGGTAGTTGTGTTTACAAATGACTTTATTATAGTAGTTGACGTATTTTTTCTGGTTGAATGATTTTTCTTTTTTGGCAGAACAAAGTTATAGACAATCTTAACTTCAGAAATTTCTTAGAGTTAGTGCCTGAAGTTCGGGAGCTTATCAATGATTTCTACTCGAGGTAATGTAGTGCAATTTTGTATATGTTCACTTGGTCCAGTGTATCGGCATTAAATGTGTTTATCTGTGGACTTGTTAGTTCAAGGTGGCACCAACAAGTGACAAATAAGAATCACCAGGAATAAGTAGATAAATCTGACATATGCAGAGTTTTTATTTTTCTAATGTTCTGATATTTGATTTGATCTTTTGAACTGTCATTGTAACCATCATCATTAGACAAGGCATAGGTTTGATTGGAGATTTTCTGATTCCAGTTTGAATTCTTCCACGTTGATTAAATTTCAAGCAGTTCGATGATAACTTCAAAGCCTTGTGGGGATTATCTGTTTGGCATGCGTGGAATTTTCTTGGGTTTATTTGGCATGAAGACCTGTTATAATTATGTTTTTTATTTTGGTTTCATTAAAGTGCCAACCTTTTCCCCCTTTGATGTAGTCATTATGCATCATGTTTGGATTACCTTGGCAATCTCAAAGCAAATCTGCTGCTTGATACTCATCTGTATGACCATGTTGAGACGCTATATGACCAAATCCGCATTAAGGCCCTCATCCAGTATACACACCCGTTTGTGTCTGTTGACTTGCGTATGATGGCAAATGCTTTCAAGACGAGTGTTGCAGGGCTAGAGAAAGAGCTCGAAGCTTTGATTACTGACAATCAAATCCAGGTACTGTTAAAACTTGTTTCTCGTATTCCTACTTGTTAATTTTGAACTTTTTTCCTGCGTAAGTATTAATAGGTTAACACTTAAATGTCATTTTCTTTTATTTCTTAGGCCTATACATACCATAAAAGGGTTCTCATATATTTGTGTATGATTCTCTTGCGACTAGACATTTAGGGGCTGTTTGTTTTGAGTATTTTTTGTATTTAATGGACTTAAATTTGGGTTCGAGTATCAAGAATCTTTTGGATACATGTTTTTTTATCTCAAAATTCAAATCATTTGAGTATCAAGAATTTAAGTTTTCAGAGTTCTAACCTTCCCAAACTTTTGATACTTAGATATCTTTGCTACAGTAAAAATTGAAATTCTCTCTCCTATATTTGAGAAAAAAATCATAACTTCTTCATTTGATATACAATTGAGATGATTTAATTTATTATATTCCAGTGAAGATAGGAATAAATTAATTTATTATATTCAGTGAAGATAGGAATAAATTAAGATACATATTGCATATTTTTTAGGACCATTAACATTTAGATTTTATTAGATTTGTTAATAAATTAACAACTATGTTTACTATCTCTCCAAACACAAATTTCAATTTTATTCCGTACTCAGATTAAAACTTAAATACATATCTAAACGTCAATTCGGATAACAATTCAAAACATTAACTTAAATCTTAATTCAAATCACACTAACTCAAATTAAATCATTAAGTCGAATCCATTTATCAAACGGACCCTTATAGTGTCTGATCCTAACCAAGTAATTATGCTATATAAATTCTGAGAATTGTTGGATTAATTTCTTGCAGTGGGGTCTGGATGAAGTGAACCTTAGATTGAGTTTTACCTTATGCTTAGTGTAATTGTTCATTACGTTTTCCGCTCAGGCTCGGATTGACTCCCACAACAAGATTTTGTATGCGAGACATGCAGATCAAAGGAATGCGACCTTCCAACGTGTTCTACAGACAGGCTGTGAATTTGACCGAGATGTTAGATCCATGTTGCTTAGAGCTAATCTTATCAAGCATGAATACAATCTTAGGGCCTCGAGGAAACCATGAATTTAAGTTTCAGCTGCAACAATGTAGTATGACGGTCAAGGTTATCTTTTTGATATAAAACGGTGATTGGTGATTGGTGATATATTCATTAGCTTGGTCTATTTGTGAAGTCCACTGCTTCTTCGACGGATTTTGCGCATTCAGGAATGCAGCAGGATAAATATCAATGCAAGAATTTCTGATATATAGTGGATGGAAATCAGTTTATTTCATTCATTGCAGTTACTCGTCATTGTTTATTTCTACTGCTGTTACTTGTTCATATTGTTACTTTGCATTATGTGACTACTATGGTACAATCTGGAATTGAAAACTAGGTGAATCAGTTAATTTATGAGCTTGGATAGAAAAGTGCTGTTAAAATTGAGAGCCTCTGGTGGTTTTGAGTCTTACGCTCTCTAATTTTTCCGTTGAAAGTTCCAGGCTTACTGTATATCAATCTTCGGATGTTTAGCGTTTCGCATTTGCATTTGGCAATTTGGCGATCTACGTAGTCCAAAAAATTGATATGCACTTTGTTTCACCGTTCATGGCAATTAATTATTTGCTCCGTAACCATGGGATTGCTTTGATTCGAAGCAAGGAAAAGTGCAAACTGAATTGCATTTTAGACGAATGAGTTAAAAATACTGCCATTTTTAAACTAGTTTTTCCTGCCCCAGTGTAGAGGCGAATGTTTCATTATCTGTAGACGGTAACTTAAAAAAGGAAAAAAAAAAAAAAAAAAAAGGAAACCAAACAAAATAATATCAGCCCTTTCTTTGTCTCACTGAACTCACAGTCATAATATACAGTTCTGTTGGGACACAAAGGTAATTTCGTCCTATTGAACCCTAGGGGGTTGGATGGATTCTCCCACAAAAATTGGGTTTTTCATTTTATGAAGAATATTTGAATGGCATTTGGCATTTTGCTTATAAATTGATAGCTCCACATCATCTTGTGCTTCTAAGATGAAATTTTGCCCTCCCCACTTCACGTTAGGTATCCCAGCACTAAGCAGAGTCAGAGACCATTGTATTGGATTTCAGTTTTGGTCTCATTTCTTTTTCATAATTTTGTGTTTGAGAAAATTAATTTTTTCCAAAATTATTGGTAGCTACATTATAAAGCAAATATCTTACATGTTGTGATGATTAAAAAAATAAATAAACTACAACGTAAAACTCTTACATGTTATAATTTTTATTTAAAAAGTTTCAATCTTAATCGTATTTTATAAGATTATTTTATGTCCCACCATCTACTACTTGATCGCACCCGTGCTAGATAAGATTACTTTATGTTCGGCTAAAAAAAAATCGTGTCATTATTTTATTTATTAATTTATTTTTCCCCAAGAAGGCAACGTTTGTGTCGTTTTACACGGCCAAGGTCAAACCATGGTCCCTCCCTGACCCTGCCTAGAAATTTTTTTTTTAAGCAATAACTCTGACAAGATTTTAAAGAAGGAGAATATTAACAACCAAATAAATATTCATTACCTTGGGCAAATTAAAAAACAAAGACAAAAATTCTAGCCTCTTGTGGGATTAGTTCTAACTTCTAACAGAACAGTACCTCGTGGTTCAGACAGCTGTCCATCACATCCAAAATAGCTGGAGCATTCACAACTATTAGCGTCACAGCCTCGTACGCATAGCTGTGCTCCATTACCCTCCAAACTCCCCCCCCACTCTCATTAAAACAAAAAAAAAAAAAAAAAAAAAAGACAAGAATAATGGAACAAATGAACAAAAAAAAAAAAACAAAAACAATAATAGTCCTTAACTACCCCTCTTTCGATTATTTATTAATCTCCGTACTTGTTAATCAATTTAATTAAATAAATTCACCCATTATTTTATTAATTATTATAATAAGGGAAAAAAAATGAAAATGAAAAAACACAGATCCTCATCTCGACTTCACTGTCCCTTCCCCTCGTGGTCATACACTCCACTACAAACCGCGTACTTGTAGTTCATCTTCCATTTCCATTTCCAATCTCTCTCTCCCTAAAAGGCAGTCTCTTTCTCTTTCTATCTCAAGGCCAATAGATCTGACCAAATCCCGTACATTACCACCGACTTGAATGCGAATCTGATTCGTGAGCGGGCGAGATCCGAAAATGGGGCACCTGAACCTGCCGCCGTCCAAACGGAGCGCCAGGCAATGGCGGCTGCTGGACTTGGTGACTGCGGCGCTGTTCGCGATCGTGATAATTTTCTTCCTCTTTGTGTTCACTCCGTTGGGGGACTCGCTGGCCGCGTCGGGGCGGCAGACGCTGCTGATGTCATCCAACGCCGATCCGAAGCAGCGGCACCGCCTTGTGACGGTCGTGGAGTTGGGGCGCCACCACCACCCGATCGACGCCTGCCAGGCCGACGCCGTCGACCACATGCCTTGCGAGGATCCCCGCCGCAACAGCCAGCTCAGCCGCGAGATGAACTTTTATAGGGAGAGGCACTGCCCTCTCCCGGAAGAGACCCCGCTCTGCCTCATCCCTACCCCCGACGGCTACAAGATTCCCGTTCCCTGGCCGGAGAGCTTGCACAAGGTTAGTTTCTTGTTTCGAACTCCTTGTTGTCGGTGTTCTTTTTTCCCCCTCCATTTTTGGATTGGATGAACATGGTCGTTGTTTGTTATGTTGAATTATTTAGAACGCCCTAATTTTCAAGAGTTAGCGTGCAGATCGATCTCGTACTTGGTGAGTGTTTGGTTAGTTCAAATTTTTGTGAAAGGAAACAAAGTAGAAAAAAGGTTTTAATTTTGGTTCAAATGCATGAACTAAACGTATCATTAGTCATTTTCGGATTGCAATGATGTTCTGTCACGGATGCAAGTGGATGCAGCCCTCACATTCGAGAGTTTATTGCTATAAATTTTTGTGAGCTCTGTTTATTTCGTCTTTCTTCTCGTTTGTTGTTGCCCTCGGGTAGTAGGAATTACGCTCTCCTACCAGTGCATTTACATCCTATTGCTTTAGCGGATGGCTTAGTCTTGTTCATTTTCGGCGCAAGAGTTGCTCGATTAGTGAGCTATTACATCCTCTTCTAAATGTGGCTGTTTCTAGATAAACCTAGTGGGTATCGATGCACCCCTACCTCCTTTATCACTGTGTGTTCATTTAGGGGCATTAGTTGGTGATTTGGGCTGCTCCCTGCTTGACGATGAAGTTTATCCCTCATCTTCTAACTTGCTTACCCTCATAGGGCTTTTGATTCCTTACATGATAATATGTGAGTTCATGATTGGGTTCTTTGGGATCTATGCCGTGGTATTCATAGTGAATGAATGAAATTGTTTTGATGAAATTTAAAATAAATTTCTTTAGATTAATATTGAGTTGTGTATTACAACTATGCAAGCGTTTAAGTGTGTAATGTCTTGTTGAGGTGGACTCGGTTTAATTTTTTTTCTTTTGTTCTTTTAGGTGTGATTCAGGAATTGAGATTGGTTGGGTTCTTAAGCACAAGAATACAATAAGCATTATTACTAATTTTGCTTCATATTTCAAATAAATCTATAAGCAAAGGGTGGGATCACTCCTTACATCATGAAAAGTTAGGGTGTTGTAACTCATTACGTCATGATAAGTTTAGAGCCAAATTTTAAATTAGCTTGATGAGTAATAGTTGACCATTCGTACTTTCTTTTTTCCTTTTTTTGGTGCTAGAAAAGTTCCCCTGTCATACGCTTAGGCATTGAATCTGGGACCTTTCACCCCCATCCCAATCCCCATCATATGGGCTAAACCCAGATGGGTAATTGACCGTTGGTACTTGGTTCATATGAAATGAGCCTTGACACCTTTGATTGGGACTTTGGCAATATGCTAGAATATTGTGCCGTACTTCCCAAAAACTTACGTAACTATAGGAAACTGACACCATGGGATTTGGAGGACCCTGCATTGAATGTGAGAGAGTACAAGAAGTATAATTACCATTGACGTGGGTGGCATGGTTGTGTTGTTTGGGCATTGTCCCTACGTAAGCTACTTTCTCATTAATCTTGTAATGATTCTGTAACTACAAGAGAATTTTCTAGGTGAAGTGAAAGAAAGTTTGAGAGAAAATCTGGGAAATAGTTTCTGGAAAATTATCAATTCCATTACATCTGATTGTACAATGGGTGTGTGGAGTGCTGTATAGAATTGTAACTAACTGTTTAATCTGACTAATACAAATGACGTGTTGCAGCTTCTAACACTGATATAAGTAACTATCAAACTGCTTAATATGCCTCAACAAACCTTATTATCATAAATGGTAAAATATGCTTCGTAGGACAATCGGAGAAAGAACTCTTTGCATCACTAAAATAAACTATTAGCTTGTAAGTAAATTTATCCATTTATGTTGATGTAAGGTTTTCATTTGTGTAGATATGGCACAGCAACATGCCACACAATAAAATTGCGGAGAGGAAAGGTCATCAAGGATGGATGAAACTGGAAGGTCCATACTTCATTTTCCCTGGTGGTGGCACCATGTTCCCTGATGGAGCTGTTCAATATATTGATAAACTTGGACAATACATTCGTATTAGTGAAGGCACTTTAAGGACTGCTCTTGACATGGGTTGTGGGGTAAGGATTTTCGCGCTATTTCAAATATGAGAATTTTGTAAAGTTGTCATTTTCAAATGTTAACAAAATACAATTTTCTTATAGGTTGCCAGTTTTGGCGGGTATCTTTTGAATGAAGGCATTTTAACAATGTCATTTGCTCCAAGAGATTCCCACAAATCACAGATACAATTTGCACTTGAAAGAGGAATCCCAGCATTTGTTGCTATGCTTGGCACTAGAAGACTTCCGTTTCCTGCATTCTCGTTTGATTTGGTTCATTGCTCTCGATGTCTTATTCCTTTCACTGCCTACAGTGAGTTCTTTGTCACCTGTGCTCTCATTTAAAAACTAACAATTCTGTTGCTCAAGCCAACTGGTGCTAGTTCAGTTGGTAAGGGTAGGATGGAAAAAGGGGAGATCCTAGGTTCAAATCCTTGGAACGGCTAGCATTGTTAATATATATATATATATATATATATATATATATATATATATTTCTGTTACTCAAGCTCACTTTGAAAATTTTGTTCTGCAGATGCAACTTATCTCATGGAAGTAGACCGGTTACTTCGCCCAGGTGGTTACCTTGTAATCTCTGGGCCGCCTGTAGAATGGGTGAATCAAGACAAGGAATGGGCAGATCTCCAGGCTGTGGCAAGAGCGTTGTGTTATGAGCTTATTGCTGTGGATGGGAACACAGCCGTATGGAAGAAACCCACTGTGGATTCATGTCTTCCAAATCAGAATGAATTTGGGCTTCAACTGTGTGAGGAATCAGATGATCCAAGTGCTGCATGGTAACTATTCCTATGACGCAATCTTAGTTCTTGGCTTTTACTCTCTTCTTTTCTCCAACCCCTTTTGGGAGGTGAAGTAAATAAATGAACATAATTATTTGCAGGTATTTCAAGTTAAAAAAATGTGTGAGTAGGATGTCTTCTGTCAAAGGAGAATTTGCTGTTGGACAGATTTCAAAGTGGCCAGCCAGACTGACAAAAGCTCCTTTGAGGGCCCTGGTCATGAAAAATGGCATTGATGTGTTTGAGGCAGACACCAGGCGGTGGGCAAGGAGAGTTGCTTACTATAAGAACTCTTTAAACTTGAAGCTAGGAACTTCAGCCATACGAAACATCATGGACATGAATGCATTTTTTGGAGGTTTTGCTGCAGCTCTTATATCTGACCCTGTGTGGGTAATGAATGTCGTACCTGCTCGCAAGCTCTCGACTCTTTCTGCTATTTATGATAGAGGACTTATCGGTGTCTACCATGATTGGTAAGATTTCACAGTATCCTTTTCTGCTCTGACAGGACTAACATATATCTTCTGAACTCAACTAGTTATATAATACATGATACATAAGTTGTTTGCGGGTGGTCACTTTTGTATCTTTTTTTAACAATTCTCTCAAAACGCAGCATCAGTTAACTTGCAAGGGTAGGTGGTTCCATCAGTTTAAGTGTCATTTGGTCCTGATTAAAGTTAATAATCAGGTGTTTTGAAATTAAATTATTCTATCCCTCAAGCTACTGCTCGAACTTCATGCAATGCCTTTTGATTTTAAAGCTGTGCTTTTCCTTTTTTTCTCAATAAATGTGCTTCCGATATACCACTATCAGTTTATGTTCTTTATTTTTTTTGCCACGTGCATTTCTATGATAATAATCCTGTTGCACACAGCACATGTCAAACAGTGATTCATTCTGGTATTAAAGACTAGAGTGCTTCTATATGAAAAATTGAAACTTTTTATTACTCTTCTAATTATTGCTTTAATCTATTTCCTATATGATATTTTTTTTATCATACACTCTTTATTCATGATGCATGGAATTTTGTTCGCAAGGAGTTTACTATAATTATGGTAGTCTTATGTGGCTTTTTACTTACACATGTTTGCTGGTCCCAGGTGTGAGCCATTTTCAACGTATCCTCGGACTTACGATTTCATCCATGTAACAGACATTGAATCTCTCATAAAGCTTCAAGGTTCAGGAAAGAACAGGTATTTAGAACTTTTTAACTTTAAATCTTAGTTATATATGGATGCCCGTGCAAGAGACTGGTAAACATTTAATTTATCGTTTGTCATCCGTTATAATATTCTTCAGTTAAACATCAATTCCTTCTTTTCCTTGTACCTTGATTGATTATCAATATTAAGTTTTTCGTATCAAAAAAATAAACATCGATGCCTTGAGTATGCCATCTCTATCCCTAGCTGCATTTCAACAATTTGCAAGGCAGTTTCTTTGTAATCTTAAAGAAAGATGGACGTTAATCTCACTAAAACTTTTAGGCTAGTGCTAGATGAGTTTCTGAAGCACCTTGTTCACTTGACACAGGTGTAACCTTGTGGACTTGATGGTGGAGATGGATCGAATATTGCGCCCAGAAGGAACAGTTCTGGTTAGAGATTCTCCCGAGGTCATTGACAAAGTAGCTCGCGTAGCTCGTGCCGTGAGGTGGACAGCTACCATACACCAGAAAGAACCAGAATCGAATGGAAGGGAAAAAATTCTCGTCGCAACCAAAACCTTTTGGAAGCTGCCTTTGACATCCCACTGATACAGCCTTTTTCTCTCTCTTGTATGTAGTTATAGTTTACTTATTCTTCATTATCCCAATTTGTGCTAAGAGTTTAATCTGCCTTTATCAAGGGGATGCAATTTCTTTGTTGTTCCCTGTTTGGTATATCGGTTGGAAGTAGGGTTAGAGACTGTGGTGGATGTTAAAAGATGAAAAAACAAAAAAAAAAAAACCCTTGCTGTTTTAATGCTAGGTTTACACAAAGTAATGTCAGCTCAAATCTAAGCTTCAAGGATATTGTAATTAAAAGTTTGTTTTCCTCACTTTTTTCATCAGTAAGTTAATGTTTTGTATTATTCTCTTCATCATTGCCATCTTTGCCGCTGCATTATTCTTCTATAGTAGCAATGAAGAACGCTACCTGGTTTGCATTGTGTTGTTCTGTTACCTCTTCTCCCGGTTGGACGGCTTTAAATTTTTTTTTTCTTTACTAATTATTTTTTATTTTTAATGTGAATTTTTCTTCACAATTCACTTGGAAGAATGCATTTCTACGCTTGGAAAGGTGTCCATTTGAGTTGGGCTGACCCAGGGCCGTCTCTTTTAGCTTGGTCCTGGCACGGCCCGCTGTAAGAATCAAGCCGAGGGTTTAGGCCGACTGTGCCGGCCTTTTCTGGTTGTACATTTTTTAGATTTTCTTTTTGTCTCTTCCTAAAAATGTGGACTGTCCCGGGCCTGGCCTAGCCTTAGGCTTATGTGGGCTTGGGGTCTTTTTTTCAGTAATCGGCTCAGCCTGTCCTTCTATTCGGGTTGGCCCGATTTTCCCTTTATGGGTCAGTATGTACGGCCGAATGGACACCTCTATTGCATTGTAGTAGCAGGGCGTATTTTGTGTAAGATTTACACCCTCAAAACACCAATAAACTCATAATTAACTTAAAGACTGCCATTTAATTGGGAAAAACAAAAATCACTAGGAAGATACATACTTCATTCTAAGGCTTTGTTTGGAAAGTAAGTTAGAATTTTAAGTTTCAACTTGCTACAGTGTAAAGTTTTCGTATAATACAGTAGTTTATTACAGTGTAAAGTTCTTATATGTTAAAGTATTTAAGTTTTAATTTTAAGTTTTAACTTTCTTTTGAAACGAAGCGTAAGTTGGCCTTCATTGACCTACTAAATTTAAACCGTGGGCATGAGAATACAGGGCAATCTATGTTGGATCATGACGGACAATATGTCCATAAAATGATTGCAAGAAGAACAGACAAGAACAATAGCAATGACGATGACAAAATTCTTGAAGTCTGTTCTCGTCTGTTTAAAAAACATACAATAAAATGATATCCTCGGCCGAGAGAGAGAGGACGAGGGAGAGGGAGAGTCCATATGTGAACTTTTCTCTTTATGGATGTGACTGCAGCATGTATTTAACTAATTCACTGCATTCAATATAAAACTAAATAATTAATTCACCAAAAACAAACTAACTGACAACATTTATCTGCACGCTTGCTGTGTTTATCAAAGATAAAAGACAAACAAGAGATAAGGAGGACAACTAGTTGCAGTCTGAAATCCGGACCCAAAAAGAAAAAAAAAAAAAAAAGAATCTTTAAAAAAACATAACAATACAGAGCGTGAAGATGTTAGCTTCCTATTTTGTTATGTTTCTTTTATTATTATTATTATTATTATTAAGGACTACATTTGCTTTATTAAATTTCAATCTGCAGATTGCATTTATCTACGTTTGCTATAGATATAATCAAATTCTGCAATCTTCTGTCCTTTTTATGTGTGCGTCATATGTTTGACTGTATAAGAGGAAGCAAACGGGGAATAACGGAAGTTTAGATTTTTTGGGCTTTTTTTTTTAATTTATAAATTGAACTGAGTAACAAATTTACATGGTTTAGTTTTATCAATGGAGATAGGGAAGAAGAGGATGGGAGAAAATCATGTGCAATTTTCTAAAAATAGACGGAGAAACAAAAAAACATTTTGGATGTTGTGACGATATTTCACGAAAAATAACATCATCATTCTTCATACTAAACATCTTTGTCTGTCCATAAATAGCCGATGTAGGAGCTTTTTCTATTATTATTATTATTATTATTATTTTCACTTTTGAAGATCCAACAAAGAACGGTTGTTAAAATTTTGGACCAATCTGTTACAAGAGATACGGAAAACCTAAAAATGCGCTATGCAGTTGAAACTAAGGTTGTTTTTCTGAATATTCCAAACTCAAGGCATCGTTCCATCTCTTTCGACCAGTTTAATTCGACTAGAACTTGGAATTGTTCAAATGGGATGTCAACAGTTTTATAAGACTTCAGGCCAAATCCAACACAAAGTCATGAAATGGTTGTTGCTCTGCGTTGCTCTCAAGGCTCTGACCACTTAAAAACCTTTTTTGGTCACTTGGTCAGTGCCGTTTGATCAACGGCGCCACCTGATGCTGATGCTTGGATGGTTCTACACGGCCACTATATTATGATAATTTCAACCTGAGTCATTCTTATGCATAGTTTAATGGTTAAATTCAAATTTAACCTTGCGAAAAAGTATTGTCTGATTTTGACCGTCACAATTTAAAACGGCACCAAATTGGCCTCTAAGCTTATCAAAAGTTGGTAGTCTTGTTAATGAAATAT